>JAXBDA010005993.1:0-22264 GCA_036023075.1 Gaultheria prostrata | reverse complement strand
TTTTTTTACGTCCTAAAAAATACACGTTTCACAAAGCACACATTTAAAAAGGGACAGAGGGAGTATATATCATCAAACCTATAGTCCCCCCCCCCCCCCCCCCCCATTTTTTCGTTAAAAAAAATAATAGTAACAACTTTAATATTTTTCGATCTATTAAACATCTTGGTACTAAAAAGGAAAAAAATTAAAGAAATTGTTACCAATTTCTTTAAATTTTTTAAATATATTTTTTATTTTTATTTGGTACAACGGTTATACCTATTTAATATTTTAACACTAGTTTTACATATGGATACACTTATTTTTCTTATTACAAATGGTAGAAGAATACAAATACGTGAATTATGCCGATGCGACATAATCCCACCATTATAAGAAGCCCATCAATGAAACAAGTAGTAACTTCTATTCAGGTGAATAATTATTTTTTTTTGGTAAGAATTGATCCTTGACCTCCCCTAGAAACATGTACAAGGATGCCGGAATAAGGCAATAAGCTAGCCTTAAAGTTTAGATACACTTTTTGTATGTAGTATAAAAATTTAGTTTTCCCCATGTTAATTCGAATAACAGATTTAGGCTTTGTCCTCTCTATGGAAATTTCGATATTTTTGATAGTCTTCTCTTTACAAAAATATTATAAAAATAATAAAAATATTAAAAATGTCAAAATTACCGGAAATTCACCTAAGTTTTACTGAAAATAAACAGCACTACTACATATATATAAAACATACCCAGAATTGATTCAGAATTTAAAAATTAATAGCCCAAATTCACTTGGAGTGAATCTGAACAGAACTATTAATTTTGTTATTCTCGGTAAATTTCGGATCCCTTTGCATGGTACATGACATTTTTAAAAAATAAAGGTACAATTGGACAAGAAAATGTTAAAATCATACTATTCCAAAAATGATACTCCTATTCGTCTATAAATAAGATTTTCCCAGGTAATCAGTAACGAGATTCTTCCTTTTGCCTCTTCTCTCATCTTCGTAATTATTCGCCTGAGCGCTCTCTCTCTCTCTCTCCAAAGTGTGCGGCCTTTGAGCTCGACCGAAGCTGGTCTCTGTTTCAGTAGTTTGCTCGATCAATGGGTAGAAGAAGGAATGTGTAGACAGAATTTGGGGAAGCGAGGTTGCAGCGGTTCAGCTTTGATTGTAAGAATGCACTGGCTTCTCTCATTTAACTTGTAATTTTACTTTCGAATGGGTTATAGGAATTGTTACTGTTTATACGTTTTCCTCTTGAGATGTTAATTTCGAGATTTATTTTGTGTATCATGTACATATGCAAATCATATATGTGGTGTCGGAAATTTCGTCTTTTGTGCATCTTTCAGATTAAGCTGTGATTGAACTTGAAATTTTGTAGTGTAATGTATGAAAACCTAAAAACAGCCAAGCACGCACTACACTACACCAAACCAACCCAAGCCATGTGTTCCAACTGACTGGGGTCTACGCATACCAACCCAAGCCATTTGTTCCAACTGACTGGGGTCTACGAATCGGTGGAGCGGTTTTCTAAAGTAAACTATTTATGACACCAAAAAGGTACACGTTTTCATAGTTTAATTTTCCATCAACATAGAACGGAAGTAGTTTAATGACCAATCAACATGAAAGTTGATGCAAGGATGGAGCCAGGGGGACAAGTGGTGGCGGTCGCCACCGTAAGGTTTTCAAAAAATGCAATTATTATATAGAAAATAGATTTTTTATCCCCGAATTATATAGACTCGCCACCACAAGGTTTTTATGTTATTATAGTTTTTCGTAGTGAAGATGAATATTCATAAAGCAATTTGTCTTTTTATTTTTTAAGTACATATTTTCGCCACCACAAAGGTAAAATCCTGGCTCCGTCCTTGAGTTGATGTTCTTTCAAATCCCAATAATCGTCCAAGATTGCTTCTAAACCAAATTTCGAAGAAAATTCTTTGAAAGAAAGATTTTTTTTATGGAATCGGACTTCGAGGGGGACGATTAGTCTGTCTGTGGACTAAGAGTGTTTCTGCGCAAAACTCTTCTTTTATTTTTTGGACCGGGAGTGGCATGTGGAGTTTTGTTCACCCTCCTCCTATTGGTTGAAATGGTGTGGATCCCATCACAAGGTGATGTCATACACCAAAAAGTGTATTTTGGTGTATTGCAGAGATAAGCATGACATCACTTTATGTGGGTTCCACCCCCCACACACACAACACCAAAACCTAACCCACACACACACTAATTGCCTTTGCTCCTGGGTCTACATGAATCAGTTTTCTCTAGTCTGCTATCTTATTGGCTATGTTTTCGGTTATAAACAAGGAGTAGTTTTACTTGTGATTTTGTTGCTGAAATATGGAGCAACTGGAGTTGGATATATCATCCTTGACGAGAACGATTTGAAATGGATATTTTGGAAGGGAATAGATTCTAATTATCAGCTTGCTCTGTTTTATGCAAAGAAGACAAAACAGGATTGGATTTCTATTGTTCTATGATTATCGATTTCACTGATTTATTCAAGGGTAGAGTTAACCTTGTGGATGCTAAAGATCATCACTTGCAAATGAGATTCATTGGCTAGCCATAGGGAGCGTCCAACATGTGATGTCTAGATCTTCCTAAGCTGCCATCTTCTCCTCTAGGTGTTTTTCCTGCCTAAGAGAGGAATTCATCTCTGATGATATGCATTGCGGCCTCTGTAAGAGTGAATTGAATTAGCCAAAGCTTGGCTAATTGCTTGAGGTTCCTGAATCTGTATCTTTTTTTTAATGATGCTCCGTGTTTTGCAAAAAGAACCGACTTTGGTTACATTGGTGTCCAATTGTTTGCTTAAAATTGATGTGCAGTCGTGGATTGTCTTTTATGATGGAAGGTTTCAATAAACTGTGGAGTTATATTGTTCTCCGAATTTGTTTATATCTGTTTGTACGTTCTCCGCTTGAAATTTTAAATTCAAGATTCATTTTGTGTATCATGTACATATGCAAATCATACATCTAGTGTCGGAACTTTTGTCTTTTGTGCATCTTTCAGATTAAGCTGTGATTGAACTTGAAATTTTGTAGCATGAATGTACGAAAAACTAAAAACTGCCAAGCACGCACTACACTTCACCAAACCAACCCAAGCCTTGTGTTCAAATTGATTGGGGTTTACACACTGGCAGAGCCAGAATTTAAAGTCAGAGGTGGGCACCTAAAAATATAACATACTTAATACTCAAAAGAAAGTACGGTGTTCTAAAGTAAACTATTCATAGCACCGTAAAGGTAAACGTTTTCATAGTTTAATCATAGATCAACATAGAACGGAAGTAGTTTAATGACCAATTAAAATGGAACTTGACTTTCTTCCAAATCCCGATAATCGTCCAATTTGCTTCTGAACCAAATTTGGAAAAAAAATTCTTTGAAAGAAAGATTTTCTTAATGCAATCGGACTTAGACAGGGATGATTTTTCTATCTGTGGACTAAGAGTGTTTCTGCACAAAATTATTCTTTTTTTTTTTTTGGACCGGGCACACACACTCCCACACTTATTGCCTTCGCCCGTGGTTCTAAATGAATCATTTTTCTCTAGTCCACTCTCTTAATTGGTGAGTGTTCTGTTAAAAAAATATGGAGTTGTTTTACTTGTAATGGAAATGCTAGGTAGGGTGTGAATGTCACATGTTCGATCTTAGTTCTCAGAATATGGGATTTTCCTGGTGAAATATGGAGCAACGGGAGTTGGATATATCATCCTTGACGAGAACAGTTTGAAATGGAAATTTCAGAAGGGAAATTATCAGCTGGCTCTTTTCTATGCAAAAAAGACAAAACAGGATTGGATTGTCTATTATACTATGATTGTTGATATCACTGATTTATTCGCGTGTAGAGTTAACCTTGTGGATGCTAATGTCATCGCTTGCAAATGAGTTTCATTGGCTAGCCAAAGGGAGCGTCCAACATTCAACGTCTAGTTCTTCCTAAGCTGCCATCTTCTCCTCTAGGTGTTTTTCCTGCCTTAAGAGGAATTAATCTCTGATGATATGCATTGCGGCCTCCGTAAGAGTGAATTGAATTAGCCAAAGTTTGGGTAATTGCTTGAAGTTCCTGAATCTGTATCTTTTTTTATGATGCTCAGTATTTTGCAAAAAGAACCGACTTTGGTGACATTGGTGCCCATTACTATAGATAATCATAATTGTTTTCTTAAAATTGGTGTGCAGTCGTGGATTGTCTTTTAGTGGAAAGATCCAATGCAAGCGTGACGGCAGGTTTCAATAAAATGTGGAGTAATATTGTTCACGTGGTTTGGCCACATTTTACACCGTGAATGAGACATGAATGACATGACTTCAATTCTTTTGCGCTTTATGTAGTGGTTTGAACTTCGGAGTCCTTAACCTTTTACTTAAGTGAACTGAAGGCAAAAGGAGAGAATATTTCCTGTTCAACGAGCCACTAATTATTTCCAATGTGGTTAATCCGTATTATTTATAATGGAACTACTTCTCTCTTTGAGTAAATTTTGAAAATGTTTTGCATAGCACCAGCCCCCAAGTAGAATGCCCCTTAGCAATGGGACTAGGAGGATAGGGTTTGGCTTGTGCATTAAGCTTATCACTATTGTTTGGGGGCTGGGACTATATCCCTAACACAAACCTTGGGAACTAGTCTCAATTGGGAACAAAATAAAAAGTACAGTGTTTATAATTAGTGATGTTAAGAGGGAGTTTTCATGTATTTTCTTACCACAAGTCCATAACGACTCACTACTGGGTATCCCGGCCTCACAGGTTTCGTAGAGTGTCTCATAGAAAGACAACTATCCAGCCTGAACCTTTTGCCTTTCGGTAAGCTCTACATGTTCAACAACAATAACTGCGTGCATAATATTTGGGAAAAGTGGAGAAACACGATGTCCTATATGTCTGCTCAAAATCTGTTTCGTGGTAGTGTATCAGTAAGCGAAAATTGTGAAATGAGTTAAAACTGCTTAGTTGTCTCCAGCATCTTTTGTGCTTGCACCACCTGTAGGCCATTTTTGCTTGCTTTGTTAGGGAACTGATGTCCCTGCTACGTTTCTCTCACCTCCTGTTAGCTCCTCCATAACAAATTTGTGATAAGTTTTGCATTGAACCTCTGGTCTCCACATTAAGTGTGGGTCTACAATTGCTTGAATTTATACTCTCTGCCCTTTGCTGCTTGCCATGTAAAGTTAGCTTCTTTAAAATAGAGGAATTCTTTGATGGTGTCAGCATTATCATCTGCTTTACATGACCTTTTTTCCCCATTAAAAGTATTTATGCTTTGTAGACAGTATATCATCTTCCTTCTTCACCTTTATCATTGTTTGTCTTGATGTTTCAGGGCTGCTGTGTATAGACTATAGAATATATATATGCTTTCGTTTGTTGTTAAGTGAGAAAAAGTTAAATCAAAGAGCAATGCAGAAGGATCATGGTAGTACCCCGGCAACATCTACAGGACGGCTTCGGCACCGTAGACGCTCAACTGAGGTAGGTTGCTTAGCTCGTTTTTTTTATTTGTGGCAATATATTATGTAGAAATGCAGTTGTGCTAATTGGTTGCAGATAACTGTTAGATATTATTGAGTATTAACAGATACCTTTTGGTTCTTCTGAATGCTAGATTTAATGGCTTTTTTTGCTGTTTCCTCTTCTGGCGTTCAGGTTCTTCCAGATGTCGGCAAAGAAAATGGAAGTCCTTTGCTCGTTAATGATCAAAACAAATATAGATCAATGTTAACTCGCATATATTCATCAATTTGGATGATCGGGGGCTTCATACTCATACTATACCTGGGTCATCTCTATATTTGGGCCATGGTGGTGGTTATCCAAATTTTTATGGCGAGAGAGCTGTTCAGTCTTCTCAGGAAATCCCATGAAGACAGACAGCTACCAGGATTTAGGCTATTGAATTGGTATGTAAAACCAGATTGTCATCATATTAAACTGTAAACAGAAGATTGGTGCAGATCTGGGAAAGCTACTCTTGAAGAAAGCTCATTAGTTGAATGCCAACTAATGAACACAGCTTTGACAATCTTCTTTAGAAAATCTAATTTTTGGGTAGTTTAGGCATCAGTTCTTATCTTTGTTACAGATTTACCATGGCTAGTAATCATGCTGTAGAAATCCGATATTTGTGTAGTTATGTTTTTTTGCCTTATATTTTCTGCTCTAAGAGGATTCTTTTCTTTTTGATGTTTTTTTCTCCTTTTATGGGCACTTGTCCTTGTCTGACCTGTTTTTAGGGTTTCCCCAAGGCCCACTAAAGTTTGTAATGGTCTTCAAGATGCTTGGATGCTAGGCATGATAGGCCACTCTTCTTGGTGTTTAACTTCAACTTCAACTTCTTGTTTCCAGGCACTTTTTCTTCACCGCCGTGCTGTTCGTTTATGGCCGTTTTCTCAACCAACAACTTGTCAACACTGTTACTTCTGGCCAACCCTTATATCAGCTTGTGAGCAGTTTTATCAAGTATCACATGGTTACCTGCTATTTCTTGTACATTGCTGGTGAGTTTATGATTATAAATATCTCCTGCAACTTCCTCTTGTAGATCAGTATCTGTGGTATAGCTAATGTCAATTAGTTTAACACAAATGGGCATTCCATTATGCATGGATTTTCATCCTTGTCTGTTGTTTTATTCTTGATTGTTATATTACTGATTCATTGCCATTAATATAGTGCAGCCCTAACATATCATTTGTGATGCCTTGGTACTGAACACAGGTTTTATGTGGTTCATTCTTACGCTGAAGAAGAAGATGTACAAGTATCAATTTGGCCAATATGCATGGACACACATGATTCTAATTGTGGTGTTCACACAATCCTCCTTCACTGTCGCCAACATTTTTGAGGGAATTTTCTGGTAACATATGTTTCAAATCATTTAGGTTTTGAATTAATCTTACTAAAAAAACATGCAAACTGTCTCTATTGTTGGTCTATTGTTATTTATATTGTCAACTCTCCCTCTAAAAGACAGTAGGGAGGCTTCTTTATGCACCTGTAAATGTTCTTGTTATGATGAATCACGATGACAAAAAAGAAAATCAGAGCAATCACACAAATAATGAGGATTTAAGTGGTTCAGCTTGAAGCTTTATCTATTTGGCAAAGATCAACAGAGGGGAATTAACTGTGGTAGAGGAGCCGGCAATATTCGTAACTCTCACTCACAAACTCTAGAGCCCGTAAATACCCCTTATGTCGGAAAACACGATCTGGGTCAGGTTGAAAGGCGCTGCCTCGCTATTTGGCCATTAATTGGGGTAGACCATGAGCCATGAGCACAATCTAGGTAGAATTTTGAGACACCATTCCTAGCTTGTCTTTTTCTGTTCTTTCAGATTTTATATAACCATTGGAGTAGCTAAGTGTTGGGGAAAAACTGCAGATATTTTCCCTCCTTGTGCAAATAGCTAAGTGTTGGGAAAAAACTGCAGATATTTTCCCTCCTTGTGCAAATAGAGAATAGGCCCAATATTGCAAACCACAATATCCAACAAGAAAATCTGGGAGCTGTAAAGTGAAGTAAACAACAATCAAACCACAAGACACCGAATTTTTATGCGGTTCCCCCTAAATAGAGGTATGTCCATGGGACCGAAGTTTGCTTCCCAATCTTCCACTATAAAATAATGGGTTACAATAGTTCTTCTCTAGTACGCCACTAGAGGCTTACAAACATCACCCGAAGGTGGATTTCAACAAAAGCAACAGAGAGTACAAGTTTAGGTCTCACCAGAGTTGATATCCCAAACTATTAGATCCAAAGAGAGACTTGACAATCCGCTCCAACCAAAATGTAGAGCCCGTTGAGATAAACAACATGCTGAAATTTCATCAAAATCGGAGAAGAAACGAACATCTGATCTTGGCTTGAACATGGAACAAAACCCTTGCCCCTTTTTTTCTCCTCTCTCCCGTGCTCTCTGTTTTCTGGAAATGACTAAGGCAAAAAAGAGTCTCCTGACTTGCTTTTGTAATCCCGTAAGAGATTACAAGATTTCCCTCTTGCTATTATCAATTAGCAAGATGACCCATAACCTTTTGGACCCAACAAATGAGCCCATGTGGAATCCCCAATTAAGGAGGGACCCACCCAACACAAAGTGTCTATACTTGTGCTGTGCACTGGCAGGTCAGATGTGATGAGTTTTGATGCAAATACACAAAAAAGAACAAGGGAGCAAAAAGAATAGTAAAATGGAAGACTTGGAACTTTCGGGGATTTTTTCTCCGACTCTGAAATGAGGCAATAACAACAACAGTCATGTTTGCTTCCTTAGACTTTTGGTAACTATTAACACCATATTTCAATTTTCATTGGTGTTTCATGAGCAATTATGAGTTATGCACCGTACCTGTTTATAATTCAATTGGATTCTTTGCGTGATCTTAAGGTCTTGGAATTTTATGTTTCTTTATTTCTTCTTGCATTCCCTCCACTTTTTCACTATGAAAATATTGAAGTATTAAACTTGAATGCGAATTGATGAAGAAAATTTGCTTTTAACGCAGGTTCCTCCTGCCAGCGTCGCTTATTGTTATCAATGATTGTGCTGCTTATTTCTTTGGATTCTTCTTTGGGAGAACCCCGTTGATCAAGTTATCTCCAAAGAAAACGTGGGAGGGTTTCATTGGAGCATCTGTTACAACTATTATCTCCGCATTTGTGGTGAGCTTTTTTTGTATGTTGTGTTGGAGTTGACAATGAGAAATGAGAAGCACGCTATTTTCAAACGTACATGATAACGTATGGTACACTGCTCATGAGTAGTTTTGTAGGATGGCTGTAATTTATATTGGGTTCTGTTACAGCTTGTCTCACAGTGGTTAATTATCTCCTCCAAGAATTGTGTATGAACTTGGGCTGCCTCTCCATTCTTTGCCAATTGGTTTTAAGTTGGATGCTTCAGCATGATACAAAGAGAGAGGCTCAATGGTTTTGTCTGTGCCTTAAGTGCACCTTATTTGACCTGCGAAAAATTGTTAAGCTTGTCCCACATTGGTTAAATATCACCTCCAAAACTAGTATGTGAACCTGGGCAGCCTCTACACTCACTGGCAATTGATTATGAGTTGGATGCTTTAACAGTTCCAACTCTCGCATAATTAACCTAGTCTTAAAATTCTCTTGGAAAAATGAAGAAAGAAGGCACTGCCTTGCACTGGTCTCACAGATACTGTGCTTGTACCGGAATCTAACCTTAAATAATGTGTTAAGTGTGTTGTTTTTTAGCATAGCTGTAACAATTGATTGATGTCGAATCTTTCCTAGACACACACTTTAGCGCTTGTAATTTTTACCATTTCACTAAAGGTGTATTTACTTGATAATATGTCAAATAAGACTCAACATATTCGTTGTACTTGTGCTTTTGGGATTTCCGATATGTTAATCGTAGTGTAATTTTTGGCAGCTTGCAAATGTCATAGGTCGCTATGAGTGGCTAACATGTCCGAGGAAGGTGAACTCTATGATTTAGTATAGTAGCATTTTTTTTGTTTGAGGGTCTTTGTTTCCAAATTGAAGACACTTGCCTCTATTCACCCATTCTGATAATTCATACAGGATTTGTCAACTGGTTGGCTTCATTGTGATCCTGGTCCGTTGTTTAAACCTGAGTACTTCACGTTACCAGCATGGGTTCCTGAATGGGTGAGTGGACACTAATTTATACGAACTCGAGCCCAAAAAACATTAACTGATAGTTGGTGATTTTTTACTCTAGCTGACATTTACACTCTTAGTTATTGTGAACTAAGTAGTAAAAGTGGTGTTTTTGTCATTTAGAGGTTGCTTAAAACATCTGATAGTGATTGTTGACTTGAAGCGTTTTTTTTGGAACTCCAAGTACTAGAAGAATAAGAAATTAGGATCACTGTCTTCCTCTTTATTAGTTTTTCTTCGTGTTGCTTGTTAGAATAAGAATTTTGTAAAACAACAGAGGCAAAGTACATTGGAGCATTGCATGCTTCTTTACTGGCTAGAGAGAGAAAACTGATCCACTGAGCTCTAAGTTCCAATTCTGACACGTGTCTCGTGCTAATGAAGAATAGTTCCCTGAAAACCCTGTCCGTGCATCCCCTGGTATAAAAGCAACAGTGTGACATATACAGTATGCCAAAGTGGCAATGGGCAACTTCCAAATATTGTTTGAAACAAGATTTTTCTTGCATTTCAAGCTCAAACAGTCGATAATTTGATCCAATGTTCCATAATGTGGCCTTTATCAACAATTTCTTAAACCCTGTATCCATTTGTTCTTTGAAAAGCTACGACTGAAGAACAATTGATATGAGATTGAACAACCCTATTGCAGAACACATAGTTACCTCAGGAGGGTGTACCTTTTGTGAATCCCAGTATCTTGCGGAGCTAACCTAAAATAACCAACCATAAGATAATAGGGCATTTAAGCGTTGATGCTTGAACCATAACAGATGGAATGACTTTGATAGATGCATTCCACGACTATTCAAATTAGCCAAATGATCTTGTCCAGTCACTCTAACTAAGGATCATCTGATCAGTCATCAATTAGTTATGCAGAGTTTGAGGCAGGCTGAGAATTGTCATATGACTTGTATTATCACAAGCTTATATATCAAGTCCTTCATCATAGGTATTCCATGATTCCATCACTGATTTGTTGGTATGCTTATAAAATTATGCAAACGAAAAAAACTGTGCAGTCCCTACTAATGTATTGATTGGTTCCAACATGGGTAATTTTGAACTCAGGTCCGGATACCAGGTAGTTGCATAGCTATAGGTCTTTTCTAACTCCAAAATCTGTTCAAATTTCCCAGTCATGGATGAAAACTGAGGCTTTAGCATTTGTCTTTTCCTCTGCAGTTTCCTTGGAGAGAAGTCCAGATTTTGCCCGTTCAATGGCATGCAATGTGGCTCGGTCTTTTCGCATCAATAATTGCACCTTTTGGAGGTTTTTTTGCAAGTGGTTTTAAGAGAGCTTTTAAGATTAAGGTCCAAGTCTTTTTCGTCATTATATATATTGTATGTACAACTTTGCAGTGTAGATAATATTAAAGATCACGTTTGCTGATGCGTTTCATTTTCTTTCTTGTTTCAGGATTTTGGTGATAGTATTCCTGGGCATGGTGGAATTACAGATAGAATGGATTGCCAGGTAAGCCGTATAATGATGTTAGATTCTGTGCCTGGTGAGGATAAAGTGTACTGCACAGTGTAATGTAAGACAAAAAGGAAGAAAGAAAAGAAAAGGAGGGGGTAAAAAGAAATACGTGGCTTTTATTTCTTTATTATGCAATCTTTGTTTAGCAACTACATTGTCCCATCAATTTGTCTTTTTACATTAGTTGCTCGTTCAATTGTCCACATCCGTCAAATTTATTCAAAGCTCAATAATTTTTCCTGCCTCTGATTCATGTTGAAGTGAAACTCAAACCAAAACTCAATGGACCCATCAAGAAAATACAAATGCCAACAAAGATTTGAAACTCGAGAACACAAACCCACTGCATAACCTTGACATGGAAAACTAATCAAGCTAATTCTCATGTATTCTTCCATGCTTGGAACATTGTTGTCTGATCAACAAGCTTATCAAGATGCTGGAACAACATAGTATAGCAGCAGGTATGAAGCAAAGTGTCTCATTGGGATGGATAAAAAGTGCACATAGTGAACAAAAAGGAACAATCTGGCATTCTTTCATTGTTGGAAGTTGGAACATTGATTGAGCGATGCAATATCTTATCAACTAGAAGTCATGGCACACATGCAGCCTGTGGATTATTCCGTATCAAATCAAAATTTAGGTTGCAATTATAAGAATAAATTTGCCGGAGGGGTCCTTGAGAGATGGAACTAGCACCTTGAGCTTGAAGAAAGCTCAACCCTGTCGAACGACACCCTCAGAGCTCAGAGGTCTCTTGAAGGGTCTGGTTGCCTGAGTGCCTCATTGTCAGCCTCACCAACCACTGTGGTCCAGCGGCTATGCTCTCGACCTAGGATTGCATGAGAGCATTAGGGTACCTGTTAGAGATGATATTGGAGATGTGGATTTGAGTAATAGGAGGGACGCGCTTGGTGGAGAGTCACTCAACTGGGTTGTGGGTGCTGTAATTGGAGTAGGCAACACGCTCAAGTAGAGATTTTCAAGTGTCGAGTGGGCAAGTGTACTCGGAGATGCCTCCAAGGTCATCCCTGAGACACTACCAAGCCTAAGGCACCACTTGATTTACCTGCAACTTTTGTGGCAAAGAGACACGCATTTAGTGTCACTTGAACGAGTTGTAAGTATCGTGCATGTCATTTTATAACAGGAGGTGATGTGCTCATGTACTTTTCTTGCTCGAGCCAAGGATTGCATTGAGCTTGTATAAAGCCAGCGAACCGGGACATGTCTTTGTGATAGTCCCAGAGAGCTCAACACTCGAGGCTTAGGCGTCGCGTGAGTGAGACTCATCCAATGTGAGTTGAGCCTGGAGTGCTAAGAAGCACGGTCCCCACTACCGACTTTGTGTATACCCATCCAATCAGGCACGTTTCGTGGAACACAAAGTACTCATTCGGGACATGCTAGACATGTGTGAGGAGGTCAGAATGCAATTTAAAAGGTCATAGCAAGTTCAAAACTGCCATAGATGGTAAATTCTGGTCCTATGGAATTTATTTTTTTTATTTTTATCAACCTATGGAATTTGTATGTTGTAAGTGTGTTTTTTTTTATTTTTATTATTATTATCTCAATGTATGTGTACTCTCAGGTGTTCTTTTTTCTCTCTAAGTTGTTAATAAGTCTTCTGTTCATTATGTGAAATGTAAAATAGATGCCTAATGTTCAATGTGTGCCCAAGGTCTCCGTGTTCGAATTTTAAAGAGATGACGTGTTTGTGCCTTGCCCCGTGTCCGTTGAGGTCATTAATTGGCCCACGGTTATCTTTACTAGTTTTGCACATAGCTTCCAACTTTCAAGTTCATGAAGATGATATGCCATCCGTGCTAGAGATTTGAAGCCCCGTGCCCTGAACCGTAAAACATTTTTCCGTGATTAGATTGGGTAGCTTGGCCTCCATTTTGTGCTGGGAATCTTTATCATCGGAATGAAATGGCACTCTTAGTTGAATTAGTGTACATCTGTTTGTCTAGTGCTGTTTTCAAAAATTTTATGTGATATTATGGAACTGGTATCGGAATTACATGTTATTGAAATCAGTAATGTACATATTTCTTGTCTGGTGTTGTGCTTAGTTTGACCTATTCGTGCAGATGGTTATGGCAGTTTTCGCTTACATCTACCATCAGTCATTTATCTCACCACAAAGTTTATCAGCTGATAGGATTTTGGACCAGGTAAGGTTGTCGACCTCCATGTTCATTTGCTCGTGGACATAGTTTGGGCTTCTGTTCATTTGCTCGTGTTATTTCTATGGTTACAGATAATGGTGAACCTTACATTTGAGGAGCAACAAGCTTTGTTCTTGAAGCTTGGGCAGATCATCCAAAGCAGGCTGTCTGACGAGTCTTGATTAAATCCACAAGAACTGCACCCTCCTCTTTAATATATGCACGTCTCTCTCCGGCAGTTTGATTAAATCCACAAGAATTGCACCCTCCTCTTTAATATATGCACGTCTCTCTCCGGCAGGCTGTGTACACGGAGTTGACAGTGTCAAAATTTGTTCGTGTGCAGCGAATGTTTTTTTAGGCTGAGGTGTCCACTGCAGTGCACATTCTATTGTTTACACCGTCCTTCAGACTCTGTATATTTTTAGTTGGCCAGTATGTACCATCTCTCCCCCATAAATTTGATTGCATGCCTTGAGATTGGTCATTGTTGGTAATCCAGTTGACGCGTATGCTGATTTTATCCGAATCCCTGTGTGGAAGGTTATTGTTGCCACTAAAGCAGTGATTCGCAAGATGTACAGGAAAAGCCAGTTGGATCAGTAAGGATTAGTGTTTGATGTTTGAAATATTGTGAATTGATTAAGGCACACTTCCTGGTCAACTGCATCAGGAGTTTTTTGTTTGCTGATGAATGCCATATTGAAAGAAAACCAAGGACATACACTTCTTTTGTTCTTTTGTGTTTCCTTTTCTCGTTCGGTCAGTTTAAGCAGTCCTTAGTCCTGTTTCCACCCAAACTGAACAAACGTCCACCATACAACCACAACGTCGAAAATTTCTTCCATCCACTTCTCAATGATCATAACGAGATCCACTCTGGTTGATCAGACACATAATTCAAGAAGGATATAGAGTAACCCTAAGAAACCACTCTAATATCGTTTGAGGATATAGACTAGCTAGGAGCTCAGTCACATGTCTTTGGGAAAAGAATTAGGAGGGACAACATTGAAATTTAACAAGTGTAAACTTGAAAATTTGGAGATGATCACGGTTAGGGAGAACTGACCACCTTTGTGTTCAAAAGGTAAACCAACACAAGAGGACATTAATAGTCCTCCAGGATCATGGTGCACGTAGCTGCCGGATACCTTCAGTAATCAAAATTAAACTCAATAGTCATCTTCCAGAAAATGTAGTACAAATTGGAATTTTGAGCTGGGAGCCATCATAAAAAGAAAAAAAATTCTCAGGGGAGCCATCAAAAACTGGTCCCACATATGGCGTAACCTTTCCGCAATAGCTGCGAAAACCTGCAAAGAAATCTTCATAATACCTATTGACTAAAGTTTTCACATCTCCAATTGGCGAAGTAATCAATACCCAGTACCGCTAGAATCCAGTAAGCTCAAAAGCCACAAGGAGTTAAAAAGGCAGGGTTGAAGTGCATCCAAGGGCTGTACAAAAGGGGGGGGGGGGGGGGGTGAATGTTCAAGTGCAACAAAACAGGACGTTGTGACAGAATTTGCAAATAAGATTGACTTCCAAGTGAAATCCGTGATGCTAAACCAATACTATCAAAGAATCAGAAGTCCTGCTGCTACAAGTTTGATAACAAATTCAATCAAGCTTTTTCGTCCATCTTCTCTAACATTCCAAATAGACAAAACTGACCAAAACAAATTTCACTACTCTAATACTGCCAAAACAACCAATATAAGATATGGTACAATGCACGGTACTTCCACACACAACAGGGGAAAAATGTGGTCCAAACTAACCATATCAATAAACATAATTGGAATTCATCTGAATACGAAAACAAAAATAGTTGGTTGTCTGCTTGCTTCTTTGCCTTGAAAATGTCTCACTGGGATTTTGGTTTCTCGATCTTCACATAAGGAAGAACCCCCATGAAATGGACAATCTTTGGGTTCCATTCTCGTTGCTGAGCGCGGCAAAACATCAAGAATGTGTTTGCAAAGTAAGAATTAAAACCCATTAAGACATGCCACAAGGCATGGCCCTGTGGGTTAAAGGGCCCACTTGATATCTCCTTGCACATTAAACGATCAAACAGCCAACACAAACTACCAACAAATAGGGTTGCCACGTACAACTTTGCAACCCGCTTAGCAGAGACATCTTGAGTGTATATATAATACTTGTACACCCTAGGGATGCATAGGAGGCACAATATTATGTAATGAACCTGGAATCCAATACGATGACGGATCTGTGAATGGGCAACAGCAAAAGCGGCACCATAGAGAAAAAGAAAGGTGGGCATTGTACTGCGGTAATGCCAATCTGGGGAGTAGAGGATGTAGAGGTAGAGGAGCATTTCCCATACCATTGGTGTTTCATCGCTCTGTTGTTGCCTGTGAATAAATTTTGCAGATCGCATTCAAGTGTAAACGTCAACCATAACTAATCATGTTAGAGGAATGATGAAAAATGATTTTTGCGAAGTCAGACAACTGTGGTGCCAACAAGACAAATGTTGAGCCTCTGTGCAGATATATTGGTACATTCACCCAGTTGATTCAAGGCTTGACTAAACTAGTCATAGCAGAGGTCCACAAAAGGAATGTGAAAACACAAACACAAAAAGTTCAGTAACAATTGTGATGCAAATACTCTCTTCTGTATCCAACCTCAGAGGTCACAGCATAGTACTACTACTATCCAAGCATGGATATGCCTAGATCGCCTAATGTTTGTGAAAACTAACCACAAGCACAAAATATCAATGGTTCCAGTGCAAAGTATTAACAGCACTGTAAATAGTACTTGGTTCCATGAAACTAAACCCCCACACTTCTATCCAATGTCATGGCAACAAATTCTAATAGCTGCACTAAGCTATTTAATGGAAGAGGACATGCCAAAACTATTCTGAATTTTATATTTGGAAAGAACCTACCGAAATTCAGCTTCTCATAAAAAGCCTCATGATGCAGTGTTCTACAACAATCTTCCACAGAACTCAAAAGTTGAGAGGGATACAAATTCCTAGCATATCAATAACCACAATTCATGCATCAACCTTAAATAATATTCTAATACTAACCCATACAAAGCATGAGCATATTTGTCGCTTCAAAGCATCATTGTAATGAACTGACAAATATATTAAAATTGAAACGTGCATGTATCAAAGGAGGATGAATTCTGTGTAAAACTAGTTCCCATCAGACACTAATAAAACCAAGAATAAGTGTCCCAGCATTTTTTTATTGAGTGGGTGTCACACTCCAAAACATTTCAGATAATTAACAGAGGAGAGATCAGTTCAATGGACCCAAAAAAAAAGTATACAGAAATGGTACTTACACATGCTGCAATGTGGCATGGAATAACATGCTCCCAATGGCTAGTATCATATTTGATATGTGAAGAACAGTAAATCTCTTCTCAAAACGTTGTCTCAAGGCATTTATCAAGCCTATTAGTGCCAGAAGAATGCATGGGATGTTGGATATAGTGTTGTAGAACTCTGCAATATAGGAAGAGTACGCGTAATTAGTTTCACACCACTCGGTGGTGGATGTGACAGGACCCCAGAAGCTTGACATTCCATCTGCCATTCTCCTAGATAAATACAGCCAAACTGCGAAGACTAGTCAACCACCTCCCTTACGCTACAATGCGGCAGTGATCACAAAAACCAATGATCTGCGTAACTGCATTAGATAAATCTTATCAAGCCAACTACAGAAGAAATGGAACATGTAAACATATTGTGCTTCAAAAAACGTACCCCCTCCGTCCCTTTTTTAAGTGTGTTGCTTCGTAAATCCAACTTATTAAATAAACATCGTCATTACACCTTTCACATCTACTTTTACCACCACTTTACACTTTTTATATCAACTTTTACCTACACTTTCCAAAATTATCCTCAACTTTTACCTATTAACTCTTTACCTACTAACTTTTCAAAAGGGCAAAATGATAATTGTACAAACTTTTACCCATTAACTTTTCAAAACACACTTATTAAGGGACAGCCCAAAATGGAAATGGTGACACTAAAAAAGGGACGAAGGGAGTATTAGATATTGGCAGGCAGGCATGAAGTAACCATAGAAATCTGAAAAAAAATCAGCCCAAAGGTGAATGCCTCTAGATCTCATGATCCAGCAAAATTTCTCCGATTAAAGAATGAACCCAAATGTAATGTTTTTACAAGCGTATTTGATAATTACACTTCAGCGATAGAGTGACAGATGTTTGACAAACGAAAAGTATTCGTAATAAGAAGTCAAACATGAAGCAATTAAGATCAATCTACATGGTAATAACAGCCACGAACAATAAATAATCACAACCAAGAGTTAGGAAAACAACTTGGCCAGCAGACCAGTAATCCCCACCTCTTTTTCATGGACTCAAGTAATCACATTGAATGAACGTGGGTGATGGTGGTGACATATTCACCGCAATCCCAAAATCTTAAGAGTGGACGCTGCCAAAGCTATCATCCATGTGAATTTTCTTCATCACCACCTCGCACTCTCTCAGGAAAAAATGAAAGTTTCTAGTTTCTAGACAAATTGTCTTTTTAATTTTAGATATTTTCCCTTGACATTATTCTAAATATCTATGAAATCAGAAGAATAAAATGGGGAAGTTTCTCTTTATTCCTAGTTGACAGTGCTAATATGGAATGTCTGACTGTAAATGTGTCGAACAAGTATTCTACAACCATAACCATGTCTTCTGGTCTCCAACGTAGGTACTCCACCAAATAGCCGCATCTTTGCAAAGTATAAACCTTCGACCTCCATCAAAGAAATAGCTTTCATGAGAAATGATGTAATTTAGCATAATAGTCCCAACGGAAGTTCTGCGAGAGGAGAAATTTGCACCAAACGATTGAAGCAAACAAGACAGAAATAACAAGAATTGGCAAGGTGAAGACTCACGATCTCCGAAATTCTCCTCAATCAGAGTGACTCAATATATATGTTGAAACGTAAACAATGAATGCTACCGCACTAAAGGTTAACTTTATCAGTTGATCTGAGAGTCTAACCATAAAATCCCATCCAAAGGTCCCACAAAGAAAGGAGTGTCTCGATATGAAGCAAGAGCATATACTGCTAGGAACCCGAAGCAAGGATGATTTTACTCAACTAATAAACGTGAAACTGTGGAAGTATCCACCTCTATTATAGTCAAACAAAAGCTCAATCACATCCTCCGTAAGAACAACCCCACTTCCGTGCAATAACTCCTCTTATTTCACGTTATATCCTGAAACCTCTGTTTCACGAAAGAGACTGTCGTAGTCAATATGAAATAACTCGAGTGTAAAGAGAAGAGCATCAGGTTATGCTAAAATTCTCATCCCCTACATTACAACAGTATACCCATCCTGAATACAAAATAATACTCCTCCCGTCCTAAATTGTTGCTCCTTTTTCGGAATCCAACTTTTTATGAACCGTAAATAATTGTACCCAAAAACCAACCTTTCTTTGTTAACTTTTTAAATTGGCCCTTTGTTTTGGAACAGCCAACAAAGGAAGGAAGGAGCAACATTTTGGGACGGAGGGGATTTCTATGTTCATTACCCAGTATCCAAAACAATTATGTCAATGAACTAAGAAAATGAATTTGTCAATGAACTAAGAAAATGAATTTTGTCCTTTGAACCCTAAATCCACTTCCCAAAAAAAAAAACTTTGCTCATACAAATTACTTCGAGATCCAATCATTTTGCGTTTGCTTAATAGTTTTCGAAAACCTAAACCCATGTCAATTTGAAATATAGATTCGTACTGTTCATCCGTCAAGAGACATCCAAATATATGAATCGGATCAAAGTATTTATTTATAATAAGAACAACGGCACATGTAAAAATTATACACAAAGGATTAAGAAACCCTAGGAATTGTAAAGAAGAACCTAGTGCACAGATAAACGTACCTTTCTTAGCGTACGAGCAAGCATTCTTCGTCTTCTTCTCTCTCAAAAACAACCGATCGAGAAAGGCATAACAGGGGTGAATGACAGAGACTCCTGTTTCGACAATCGAGGCGAAGACTGCTCTATCTTTTTTCACTTTTTTTTTTCTTTTTACTTTGTGATTTCTTAAAAGGGTAAACTACCCGGGTCTCCCTTGAGTTTTAAATAATTACACAAACTTCCTCTTACGTTACCGAAAATTACGTCGGGATCAGGATTAAGTGTGTAGGCCTTACGTAATTGTGTGGTGGTAACGCCCTTGGAGTATCAAGTGACGGTGCTTCAAGGGGACTAAATAATATAGATAGATGGTTCAAGAAGGTAATATATTTATTTTAGGATAACTTACATTAAACCCCCTAACTATGATCTTTTTCATTTAAACTCTCTAAAGTTTAAAACTCAGCACTTAACTCCCTTGAATTTTACGAATCCTATGGCATCAACAGAAAATCACTAACATTATTGCCCGTCAATCATCAGTTCACCGTGTTCTTTTCACATTAACCTTCACCCACAATTTTTCTACAATCACCACATCGGAAACCAAATCCAGTCACCGCACTCTAATGAAAGCTATTCCTCATTTTAGAGATGGCAATTGGACTCGGCCCGCCCTTGCGCCGCTTGGACCCCCACCTGGTGAGGATGGGTTTTTGTCAAATTGTTGGGGTTAGGGTTGGGTTTGCATAAACTATATATTTATCCATAAATTTTTGCTATTTTACCAAAGAATTATATGCTTACCCTTATTTATTCACTGTTACAATCCTTCCATTTTGTATTTAGTTTATTTTTTTGTTCTCAATTTTTATGGATAGGTAAACTTGTCCACCGACCGAGGTGGGAATGAGCTCGTATTACCCAATCCAGGTTCAAGGCAGGGTCAGAGCCGGCACTTTTTGGGTTATGGTCAAGGTATGGTGAAATCTGCCCCACTCCCAAATTGTCATCGCTACCTCATATCCCGCAATTGCCTGCATTTCTCCCCCACAACTGACCCCAACCAAAACAGACAACAAAAGTTGAAAGAAAGCCAATGTCATTTCTTAAATGTGAGAAAAAGTATATGTGATAACTAGGATGCTGAGGAGAGGTTAGCGTAATTATCATTCAAATTTCATTGCTTTAAATGGAAAAACTTTTGAAGGTATATTATTTGAGTTTTATATGCACACAGAGAGCGTTTAAATACACATACTACTTCTTCTTTTTTGATAAATAAATACTAGTTATGATTCAACAATCTCAAAGTCTTATGTGGTACTTCTCGAGTACTCCAAAGCACTTTCAACGATAGTATTTTTTTCACTATACTATTATTGAAAGATAAAAAAGTGACACGTGTGATATATGTGACGATAACTTCTTAGCCAAGTGTATCATGTTCACATTACATGATATTCAAGTACCTAATAATTTTTCTTTAAATACTCCTCTCGGTTTTCTCTCTGTACAGTCGTAGACCCACTAAAAGAATTCGAGAATTTTATTTAATTTCTTTCCATAAATTCCTATTAATTGTCTATGTTATAAACTTCATTACGATGATGATATATCAGTATATCATCTTGTTAATTGTCTATGTTAGAACAGGAATTTTCTTAACCATATATTCAATTTTTTTTGTTCGCTTTGCAACCTCGGAAAAAATTTCCTCACAGAATTCAATACCAGAGAGCTACCACAAAACGCAACTCTTGGGAAAATTTCTCATTCCAAAACTAACGTGGTGTTTTGAACCCTCAAAATAATACTATTCACAATCTCTCATGGAAACCAGTTGTTGCAAGGGATCTGACATGCTATTGTGACCTTACTTCGGGTTTTGTTCTGAGTTCAAAAATATAATCAGAACTGTTCATTACTTAGAGCAAAACCCAAACAACCACCCGGTAATAAATCAAACAATGTTGGAGAGTATATATGTCAAAGATAAACTTGATTATATATGGGGTATCTATCTGAACAAGTCTATTTTGTTTGATAAATAAGCGGTGAAACGCTCCACTTTAAACGTTTAGTTCTTATAACAATAGTAGTAGCGCCCGTCAAGTTCATTAGTAGTTACACGTATTTTTAGACATGAGATTTAAGCAGTGGCGGAGCCAGGCCTGGCCTTGAGGGCAGGCTGGGTAGGCCTAGGTCTGGGGCTTACAAAAAATAGCCCATTTTTAGGGCCCCATGGTATATAGGTAGCTGAGTATCCCATTTGCTAAAATGAGAAACTCATGAAATCAAGTAGGTGATTTTAGCAAATGAGAAAATCATGCGCTAAAATCAATTCACTTTCCTTTGCTAAAATAGGTTGATTTTAGCACCTGATTTTCTCATTTGCTAAAATCACCCACTTGATTTTATGAATTTTTTATTTTAGCAAATGGAAAACTTAGCCTAAGTATAGATATAGGATAGGAATAAAAAAATCCAATAAGTTGCACCCAACAATGTTAGAGACCCATCAAGTTCTAAAAACAATTAGGCCCTACTTTCTTTTTTTTAGGCCCAACTTCCTAACTCAGTAAACTGAGTTAATGGGTTACTCCATAACTTACCGGTGAAGAGGAAAAACATCAGAAGAAGAAAAAAATGATAGGGAGAAAAAGAAAGCAGATTGAGCCCCAACCCCTTACCAAGTTTTTAGTTCAAATTAACTTTTTTATCGGATGTCCCCGAAGTGACTTAGTTCAAATTATCTAATAAAATACATAAGGCCTGCATGTTATAAGTTTGTCTGGGACCCCGTATTCTCAGGGTTGGGCCTGGGCGGAGCCACCTTAGGCACAGAGGTTGTAACGCCCCTAATTTTGGGAGCGTTAATAATTATATTAGAACAGTAGAGTCTGAATAAATATTACAATTTCTTTTAATAAAATCCCGAATTATTACATTATCAAATACTGGGTCGGGTCTACGG
>JAXBDA010005992.1:0-22266 GCA_036023075.1 Gaultheria prostrata | reverse complement strand
TACGGGAATGACTATAATTTTGTCTAGGAAGCTTGAAATTTCAATCCGCCTTTTGATTCGGAAACTAGACTCGTATACCTTCGAAAATGTGTAAGGGTTGTGCCTTAGTTTCTTCTAGAAAATAACAGTTTTTGATATGAAGTTGATGTTCATTGAGATTACTCGTGGAATACGTATTGGGCACACGCTTAGGCTAAGTAGTTTGACACTTTTGGCAAAATTGTGATGTTCGGGCGAAATGTAATCTTTTGAAAGAGTTTTTGAACTAAACATGCTTTGATGGATAAATTATTAGTATTACCAGTATAGCTGGCCATGGGTGCACGGAGCCCACGAAATCCGGCAGAGGGATGTGTTGTTCCCTATTAAAAGAAGTGGTCGATTTTTTGAAAATTTCTTTTGAAAATGAAATATTTTTTGAAGGACACGGTATTTCAGTGGAAATTGGATACACAGTATTGTGGTATCGATTATGAGTAAAATGATGGACATTTGGGTTGTTTATGCACATTTGGTTTTACATTGGACACTTGGGTACTTTGTTGGACACATGGGTTATTTGTGGTCATTTATCACTTGTTTTAGTTTTTCATGTTATACCTTGTTCACCTCCTCCGTGAGTGGTTTCCTACTGGCCTAGTGAGCTTGGATTATAACGACGGAAATTAATGAATAAGAAGCATGACATGAATGTTTTGGAACGCATGAGATGTGTCGGGTACGTATCGGATACGACTCTAGTGACTTTATCAGGTATAATCCAATTGGTTCCTCATAAGTCTTATACTTCTTTATGTGATATCCTTACTCATTCTTTTCACTTGCATTTAGCATTGTTGGATACGAATGACTAGACCACTAGTTACATACGGAAGATCAAGTTGATGAATAGTGATATTGAGATTTACAGTGAGGTTAGAGGGAAGTTCGATAATTCGTTATCTAAATTTTATGTCAAAGAAGTGTGCGTGAGAGACACGTGATGTGTTATTGTACTGTTGCTATAATCAAATGATATGCTTGGTGGTTTACTTGCTATTTGTCGATATTACGTTATGCTTCCTGTTCATTATATCTTGTTGTGCATTTATGTGTCTAAAACAAAAGGGGATACCTACTGGGCGAAGTGAATGCTCACCCCTTTGCTGTTTCAGCCATTCATGTATAACCAAGCGGCATGAATTGGGATGCAAGGGATGCATGACATTTCTGAAGCATGGCATGAAAGCATTTTCATCATCAGAAATCTCATCATTTGAAATTCAAAGTTGTATTTAAATCTCTCTTTTTGAAGGAATGTAACATTTTTGGAGGAACAATTTATATGGGACACGGGTACTGAAATTAGATTGTCGTTTATTGTCAATATAGCGTTGTGAGATGACTTTTGGACTAATCTATGAGTTTATTCAGATATCTCACATAGAAAAATGTTTATTCATTTATGTTGAAAATCGAGGGCGTGACACTTTCCATGACAGAATACGGCTGTCAACTAGACAGAGAGCAAAGCGGGATAAGCATAAATAGCAAACAGTCAGAAAACTGAGAGAATGTAGTTCACTAAGTGATAGAGTTACACCTATCAGAGTCACAAGGAAAGTTAATATTGCCAACATCAACAAGTCAAACAGATGTATTAACAAGTCCAAGAATGAGTCAGCATAAAAACTACTGAAATTATTCTTCAGCCCCCGGGATTAGGCCCAAAAGGAGCTTCTAACATTGGTCTTGAGACACCAGCCACCAAACTGAAAAAGCGAATAGCAGTAACCAAAAACTTGAAATCACACAAGTAGTCCCGAAATGTTTATGAAGCTTGTGGAATACAGTATCCTTCTCGGTGATCACAACCACCCCTACATGTTATCTCTGATGTGTTTGTTTTATGTGCACAAGGAACTCGAGAATAGTGAAAACCATCATACACGGTCTTGGGTAGAACTCAACCCCAAAAGCTAGATATTGAAGTGAGGGTGCTCTCATGCTTATATACTTGATATTACTTTGGTACCCAGGCGATGTGGGACTTCGCTTCACAGGTTCACCAGTAGCTGCTAAACCAAACCAAACCAAACCAAACCGAGCCTTATGTCCCAAATCAATTGGGGTCGGCTACATGAATCTTTTTCCTCCACTGAGCTCTATCAAGTGCTGCTTGCTCACTTAGCCCTAGTAGACTCAAATCCTTGCGCACTACCGCATCTAAAGTCAATTTGGGTCTTCCCCTCCCCGGAACGTTGCTACTCAAAGCTATCCTATCCGCTCTCTTAACTACTGCATCCGT
Organism: Gaultheria prostrata; assembly: GCA_036023075.1. Classification (NCBI taxonomy): domain Eukaryota; kingdom Viridiplantae; phylum Streptophyta; class Magnoliopsida; order Ericales; family Ericaceae; genus Gaultheria; species Gaultheria prostrata. The sequence goes on along the minus strand of JAXBDA010005992.1, from coordinate 19,979 downwards.
TGGTCTCCAATAGACATGCCCAAACCACCTAAGCCTATTTTCCCTCAACTTCTCTATAGGTACTACACCTACCATCTCGCAGACTGTTTCATTTCTAATCCTATCTCGTCTAGTCTTACCACACATCCACCTCAATATTCTCATTTCCGCTACACTTATCTTGTTCACCTTCTATTTCTTAATAGGCCAACATTCTGTCCCATAAAGCATCGCTGGTAGCCTAAATACTTGAAATCACCAGTAGCTGCTATGAGTAAAAATTGATTTTCTTGCATATCATCTGTATGCCAAAAGAAAAGAACGAAAAGAAAGAAAAGAAAATGTTTCGTCATGTGGCTTAGCCAAAGCCAATATATGACTAGCTAAGTTTGTCTTAATTGAGTTACTCAGCATGCGGCTGTTCAAAACTGTATCTACATTAGGGTTAGAAAAAAAGGATTGGAGAAATGATTCGACAAAATAGAAAAGAATTTTCCAATTTCTTAGTGATTCCAAAAGATCCACAAGAAGCTCAACAAACTCTTGAAATAGCAGACGTTAATTTGAAGAAAGTTGAAGGCAAGAGACACGTGGCTAATAACCACGGCGCCAGGGGGTTCAAATATCATGGCTTATCAAACATCTTATCCCATACCATCACAGAAAATTCATGATTGATTCAGACCTTTCATGGCAGATAATTTTTGGAGTGGAACTGGACTCCTTCGTATCTTGTAAAAGGGCCCACACTTTCAATGTCTAGATAAAAGGGTGTTTAGTGGTGACAAACTACCATTGAGCATTTATGTATGTGGGCTAAGGAGCACTTATAGTTTAGAAAGATGGATTGTGGTGTCGGAGATCTTTTGATATTTCATCATTCTATTAATCCCTCATTAATCCCTCATTAGTTACCTTTATTGTGTTTGTGATTTGTGATGTACGGATTGATGGTATTCTTTTTTTTCTTAAATTATGCATGTTTTTTTTTTGTTGGTTTTAATGGAATTAGGTGAGTTACATATTGTGGTTATATTGAAGTTTCTGTGAATTTCTTTCAGTGTTATGCTGCCTTTTTTTCCTCTCTAAAAATGAAATACCCTATATATTCTTGTGACGCACAAAGCGCGATACCAGCACGGGACACAACAATTACAACAAAATTGGGATGGACATGGCCTGGGATGTGGTAAAAACCACATATGTGTGTGTGTGTGTGTGTGTGTGTGTTTCATTTTGTTTTTGGTTTTTTTGTTGGAACAACTATTTCATTTTGTTATCATTCATTAATTAACACTATCCAGAACAACAAAACTAGTATTATACTTTGCAATACAATTTAGATACCATAATTATTAAGGTGGAAATTTGTTTGTTTTCAAACTGTCTTTTTTACTCTGCAAAGATTGTAGTTTAACCCCTTAAAATAAGTTTTTGAAGTTATGAAGTGACCTTTGCAATGGCTCTCATGCTCGTCTAACTTTTAAGAAAAGCGTGTCTGGATGTACCTGTTAAAATTAAAGTCTTTTTCCATTAGTTGTTTTATTTTTTTTATGAGTCTGTTGGTTTTTTCTTCTCTTTTTTCTGGTCCATGACTAGAGTTGCTCTTTTCCCACAAACCTTTTCATCTCCTAATGCCTTTTATCTGTACCCTCTTTATTACCCTCAATCCTTAGTTTTTCAAGGCTGTTATTTTGCTCCTTTATGTATCCCCATCTGCTGTAATCTTAATTAGAGACTTTTGGTTGTTTCTCCAACTTATGCAAGTATATTTTTCCTGTGTAGCAATTTTACTTTCCAGTTGTTCTTCAAATGTTCAGATTGCTTCTTTCTTTGGTTGAGTCTTGGGCCAGTGTTGTTTCAACACTGTACGAGAAGCGATATATTGGTGTTATTCAATTGTGTCGTCTTTCTCTATATGGTATCAGAGCCACAAGGGTAACTGTGACTCTGTTCTTGACTCCCTTGGTAAAGAAGGTCAATTTGGTTCTTGTTTTGAAGATGGATTCAGGTGGAAAGCTAAATGGGTTCGGTATTGAGTTACTCACTCAGTCCAACTACAAGATATGGAAGTCATGCATGGAGTCTTTTCTAGTCGGTGAAGATTTGTGGTCCTTTGTTGATGGAGTTGATGAGGTAGCTCCTGCGGAAACTCCGGAGAATGCTGCTGTCTTGAAAAAGTGGCAAATCAGCAATGCTAAGGCAGAGTCTATCCTGAAGAGGAGTATTTCTCATGCCTTGTTTGATCACATCATTGCTTGTAAGTCCGCTGCGGAAATTTGGACTACTCTTGATGGTTTGTTTAACAAGAAGGATGTGGCGCGATTGCAGATGTTGGAGAATGAGTTGGCTAACACCACTCGGGGCAATCTCTCAATTTCCCAATTTTTCCTCAAAATTAAGAACTTATGTTCTGAGATTTCCATTCTTGATCCGGAGGAACCTATATCTGAAGCCCGAATGAAGAGGCATATCATTCGAGGATTGAAGAAGGAGTACGTGCCTTTTGTTACCTCTATTCAAGGATGGGCTACTCAACCATCCCTGGTGGAGTTTGAAAATCTTCTTACTTCTCAAGAATCTTTAGCTCGTCAAATGGCTGGGTGCTCTATGTCCGGGAGTGATGGAGAAGCTTTGTTCTCTAATAAAAGGAGTCATGGCAAGGAGAAGGAGAAGGGGGGAAGTTCAAAAGGTGATGACTCTTCCAACAAAAATGGTGGTAATGGCAAGTCGAATGGAAAGGATGCTGGAAACAAGAACTTCAAATGTTACAGGTGCGGTAAAACTGGACATATAAAGAAGAATTGTCGAGTTAAACTAAAGGGTGGTAATGTTGCAAAGAAAGAGGAAAGTGATGAGTGGGATAATTGCTTCCTGGCTGGAACTACTTCAATTGATGCCTTATCAACGATCAATTTTGATAATGATTGGATTGTTGATTCCGGTTGCGGGCATCATTTAACTGGTGATGGTTCTAAATTCTCATCTTTTCGTGGATACCAAGGCAATGATGCAATTATCACAGCAGACAATTCTATCCATCCGGTGGAAAAAGAAGGGGTTGTGACATTGAAGTGCGGTGGGGCTGAACCTATTACATTGAACAGTGTGTTTCAAGTGCCAGGTATGAAGAAGAACCTTTTCTCTGTGGCAAATGCAGTGGATTCTGGCCATTATGTTCTCTTTGGGCCGAAAGATGTGAAGTTCCTGCGGAATATCTCTAACTTGGAGGCGGATATTGTTCACACAGGTAAGAGAGTTAAAGATTTATTCGTTCTCTCTTCATATGTTGACAGCATGAGTAACAATGATGGTGCTGCACTTTGGCATGCCAGATTGGGGCATATTAACATGACTAAACTAAGGGCCATGGTTTCACAAAATCTAGTCAATGGGCTGCCAAAGTTAACTTCTTTTGGAAATGGTGAAGTGTGTGAGGGCTGTCAATATGGTAAGGCACATCGTCTTCCATTTGATAAGTCCTACTCTCGGTGCAAGGCTCCATTAGAGCTTATCCATTGTGATTTAATGGGACCTTGCCTAACACCTTCATATTCTGGTTGTCGATACATGATGCTTCTTGTGGATGATTATACAAGGTATACTTGGGTCTATTTTTTGAAAGAAAAATCTCAAGCTCTTTTCTATTTCAAGGAATTCAAGATGACTATAGAAGGTATCCTTGACTTGAAAATTAAAAGATTGAGGATTAAGAAGTTGAGGACTGATAATGGAGGCGAGTTTGTCTTGAATGAATTTTTCTCCTTTTGTCGGGAAAATGGTATCAAAAGGAAACTCACTTACAGCTATACTCCACAGCAAAACGGGGTGGCCGAAAGAAAGATTAGACATATTGTGGAGACTTGTAAGTGTTGGATGCATTCAAAAAATATACCTAAGGCCTTGTGGGCGGAGGGTATGTCTTGTGCTACTTATGTGATCAACCGGATGCCTCTTAGTCCAACAACTATGAAATCTCCGTATGAATTGATGTTTGATGAGAAGCCAAATGTTAAGCACTTGAAAGTGTTTGGTTCAGTTTGCTACGTTCATGTGCCGGACAGAAAAAGAACAAAGTTAAATGCCAAGGCAAATAAGTGCATCTTCATTGGCTATGATGAAAGAAAGAAGGGCTGGAAATGCATGGATCCCCTGACACATAAGTTCGTGGTTTCTAGAGATGTGGTCTTTGATGAAGTCACTTCATTTTATGGAGTGGATGGTGCTTCAATTGAAGAAACTGGTTGTACCTCTCGTGGTCGTGTTGAATCACAAGTGGAACTTAGTATTTCTACATTTCCTGATGCAACTATGTCTTCTAACAGTTCTTGTTCTCCTTCTCCTACTACTTCTTCTTTTGTAGAAGAAAATCGTGAACAGGAGATTCCGAATGAGGGGGAGAATGATCAGCATTCTAGTTCACGAAATGCGGGGGAGGTTCAAATTGATTCTCCACCTCGTAGAAGATCCACAAGGAAAATTGTCTTACCCGCTCGTTATAGAGATGGTAATTTTGCGGATGTTTACTCCTGTTTTCTTGCTAATCCTATGGATGATGATGAACCTTCTTTTTTGAAGAAGCTAATGGTACAAAGGAATGGGATTGTGCAATGAAAGAAGAAATGCAAGCACTTGTGAAAAATGAAACTTGGGATCTTGTGCCAAAACCCAAAGATGTGAAACCCATTACTTGCAAATGGGTGTTCAAAATAAAGCGGAAGACCGATGGAAGTGTGGACAGGTTCAAAGCAAGACTGGTTGCTCGCGGGTTCTCTCAAAAATATGGCCAAGACTATGAAGAAACTTTCAGTCCTGTGGCAAAGATGACTTCAGTTAGGCTTGTGATCGCTTTGGCAGCTTCTCTTGGGTGGAAGTTATGGCAACTTGATGTAAAAAAAGCTTTTCTATATGGTGAGATTGACAGGGACATCTACATGGAGCAGCCTTGTGGCTACGAATCTCAAGCTCATCCGGACTATGTTTGCAAACTTAAAAAGGCCCTCTATGGTTTAAAGCAAGCTCCTAGAGCGTGGTTTGGTAAGATTGCTGAGTTCTTGCAATTTTGTGGATACATTGCTTATGATTCCGATCCAACCTTGTTTGTTAAAAAGCATGGCAAGCTGCAGGTTATTGTTCTTCTCTATGTCAATGACATGATTGTTACCGGGAACGATGAGGAAGAAGTAGCAAAGCTGCGAATGGATCTTTCTCTGCGGTTTGAGATGAAAGACTTGGGCAAGCTTAGTCACTTTCTTGGTTTGCAAGTTGAGATTGTGGAAGGTGGCATGTTTCTTTCTCAAAGCAGTTATGCAAAAAATATTGTTAGCAAGTTTGGTGTCAATGTAGAAAAACAGTGCTCTACTCCTCTTGATGCCAACATGAAGCTCAGGCGTGATGAAGGCAAGCTCCTCCCGGATCCTCAACCTTATCGTGCTCTCGTTGGTAGTCTTATCTACTTGACTATCACAAGACCCGATATTGCATTTTCTGTTGGGCTTGTTAGCCGCTTTATGCAAGCTCCACGAAAACCACACTTGGATGCTGCCAAGAGGATTTTGAAGTATGTAAATTCTTCTTTCGAGATGGGCCTTATATTTCGTAAAGGAGTTGTTTTCGATTTGAAGGGATTTTCTGATGCTGATTTTGGTGGTGATTTGGATGATCGAAAATCTACTTCGGGTTATGTTTTCTTTTGTGACCCTACTTGTATATCCTGGTGCAGCAAGAAGCAAGATTCAGTCTCTCTTTCTACCACCGAGGCTGAGTACAAGGCTGCCTCTCTCGCAGCTCAAGAGTGTGTGTGGTTAAGGCGTTTGGTGGGGGATGTTACTTCTCAAATCACTAAACCGACTACCATTCTTGGTGACAATCAAAGTGCTCTCAAGCTCGCAACTAATCCGGTTTGTCACGCAAGGACCAAGCATATTGAGATTGAACATCATTTTATTCGTGAGAAGGTTCTTGACAAAACAATTGAAGTCCATGAGGTGCGAAGCAATGACAATGTCGCTAATATCTTCACAAAGTCACTGTCGAAGGGACCATTCGAATTTCTCCGAAGCAAGCTTGGCATGATCTCTGGAAAATCACTTTAAGGGGGAGTGTTAAAATTAAAGTCTTTTTCCATTAGTTGTTTTATTTTTTTATGAGTCTGTTGGTTTTTTCTTCTCTTTTTTCTGGTCCATGACTAGAGTTGCTCTTTTCCCACAAACCTTTTCATCTCCTAATGCCTTTTATCTGTACCCTCTTTATTACCCTCAATCCTTAGTTTTTCAAGGCTGTTATTTTGCTCCTTTATGTATCCCCATCTGCTGTAATCTTAATTAGAGACTTTTGGTTGTTTCTCCAACTTATGCAAGTATATTTTTCCTGTGTAGCAATTTTACTTTCCAGTTGTTCTTCAAAAGTTCAGATTGCTTCTTTCTTTGGTTGAGTCTTGGGCCAGTGTTGTTTCAACACTGTACGAGAAGCGATATATTGGTGTTATTCAATTGTGTCGTCTTTCTCTATAGTACCTGCTTAGTAATGAGAATTAATTAGCCACCCCACCTGGCGGGACACGCCTGTCCCGCCTTGTCCTTTTGTCACATATCCTATCTGTGTCCGACATGGATACAATGACTAGTTAGGCATGTCGGTGTTTTCTTACGTGTGCCATATTGTCATGTATATATTATATTTTTATCATGTCACAGCTTGTCGGTCTTGCATTTTGTAGTGTTTGTATGTTACTTAGCGTAGTTGTTTATTAAACTCGATTACACAGCATACTTAACAGGTGCATGTCCAACTGTGCATACTGGGCACATGTCCGATATCCCATACCTATACTCAAGTGTCAAGTTTTTTAAAGGGGTACTTTATAATTTTACAAGAGTCAATGTAACATAGCCTAAAGTAAATTATACGCACATATTCTCATGAGTCTTGGTTCTTGTATTAGAGCACGGTTGTCTTAGAAATAGATACTGTAGACAAATAAACTTTTCTTAGAGAGAAACCCAATGCACATACGAGTTTTGTTTTTATTGCAAGTTTGCAACAAATTTATAATGAATTCAAGAGACCATGGAAGGATGATGGAGAGAGACTTGCCATAATGCCAGGTCTTTTGGCTTTGGGGCTTGTTTGATGCTTTTTTCTTAACTCAATGGTCAATCATTTTCTTTAGGGGACTTTTTAGCATGATAAGATAATTCACATGTTGTGTATCCTTGTACGAAATGGGTTTGCATGGAGCCATAGGGCTATGGTTTGGAGCAGCAGTTTGATGATGGCTCCGCAGAATTAGGCCATGTGGCTGAGTAATTAGCTGATCCCCTTTGGTTATAGGTACCAAAGATGGGTAGCGTGCGTGTCTCTGGCCTGTATGCAGTAAGCAGGTGCAGTCGAGTGAGCACGCTGCGCGTGAAGGAGGATGTGAAGCTAAGTCCCACATCGCCTGGGTACTAAAGTAATATGAAATATATAAGCATGAGTCATGAGGCACCCTCACTTCATGAGCCAGCTTTTGGGGTTGAGTTTTACCCAAGACTGTGTAACAGAAACATATTTAGGTGAGGTTGCAACTCCATGAGATTTCTATTCATCTAAAATTTACTATGGAGAATTCTATTAGAAGTTACTCCTCCCAGTCAAAGGCACATTCTACAGAGTCAGATCATTTGGACCTCCAAGTTATGGATTTTTATGCCTTGAATGACTTATACACAACACAGCTTTACATAAAAAGCACTTTGTGTAACCGCTCAAGGGAATTTGAAACCATGACATCAAGTTGTTTGGACTAAACAAACTAACCGTTGGACCCTGACACCACAGCCACGGGTTTAGCATCACAAACAAGCATTTTGATCGCTACTTGTTTTCGGTCAAACCCAGAACGCAAAGTATATTTCACCCTAAACACAGCTGAATTTTGGGAAGTACTCGCCTGCAGCTTCTGTCCACACTCTGGAAGAGTCTAGAAACAAAATCCCAACCAAACATAATTGTGCAAAGAGCATCTGATGACAAACTATCAAGTAGCGAGATAGGGAATGATCACGTCCTTGGTCCCTGACAAGTCTAGCTCAGTAAGATCACAAACATCTACTGTTACATCAGTTTCCACTTTCCATTGCTAAATAAAACACAAGCTGCTGAAACTTACAATTCCACCCCGTCTTGACTGCCCCCCCCCCCCGCAACACTTATGAAGTGGGCCAAGATATGAGTTTTTTTAGTACACTGCATTTATTAGCAGCAATATTCTAAGTTTCTAACACAATTTTCAAAGGGTTACGGACCGTTGATGAGGTCTCATTATAATAGGTAAACAAAATCCAACTCCAGTCTCTGGAACCATAGAAACTAAAAAATAAAAAACTCCACTTTCTCATTTCAAGAAAATCAGGTAAATGCAATGTAGAAGAAGCAGAAGCAAAAATAAGTAGTAGTGTTTTTGTTTCTACTGGTGTATTAATGATCAGAAGAAGGAAACAATATAAACATCACCGCACATCAAAAATAAACTTACATTTGCGAGGCGGAAGGGACAAAACTTAGGTTTTCCCCTTCTTCCGTACTTCAGTAAACACGCCCCCTTCTTAAGAGCAGTAATGGCCTGTTGCAAAGATCAGCAAAAAAAAAAAAAAATTAAACAAGTTCAGCACTTTACAGACACAAAGACTAGTATTTAAAACTCGATGCAGTGGTAATTTAGAGTTGAAACATTCTGTCATAATGATGGAAGCACACAAAACACACATGATATAATGTTCACAAAGCTAAGGGAGGAAACAAATTGCAATAGAGTCATAGACATTGAAAAGTCCAAACATTCAAGTACCATTATACCATTCGGATGGAGATCCAAGGAACCAACATTTCAAATCCTATCCAAGACTATGGACAAAAGTCCTTGATTTCACTGGTAGCTCACAAAACCAAGTTTCTTTTGGGTGGTATAATATTTCATGGTTATACTACTGTGAGAATAACAACTGAACATAATGTCACCTGGAACGTGGATTGTTGACATAGGAGGAATGGGAATACGAAGGGAAGGGGAAATGCGTCGTACCACAAGGCCTAAATTTTTAAGGGTAGGCTTCAATCGATTACCATACTATAATATACTTATTCCAAGAGATAAACATCCAACAATAATACATACCTTCTTAAATCTGATCATATGAAACAGTTTTGCCAAGTCATAATGGCCAATGTATTGTCCACTTTTCTTTTCTTTTTCTTTTTCTTTTTCTTTTTCCTTTTCTTTTTTTTTTTTTTTTTTGTATTTTTTCTTGTCAAAGTTCCAATCTCTCCAGATTATTAGTTTATTACACTTGATTTCATTCCCAAAAAAATTTAACATAAATTGCTAGGGCATTAACGTTTCTAGTAAAACAGGCCAACACTCTATCCAACATAAACGTTGCTAGGGCATTAAAGTTAATTATTGTATAAATAACCCATTGATGATATTGTACACTTTACCCAATTTAAAAGCAAGAAGTAAGGAGGATATATGATGTCACCCAACCCAAATGTCGGATCTATAAAGCATATCCAACCCAGGTGGTTGGGCGTTAATTTCGTGACTTGAGCTAAGTTACACCATGAACCAACAGAAAATAGATGGCGTACTAAAATCATGCACAAGTCCTTCAGTTTATCAGTTGCGATTAGCAAACAAATCTTACACCATAGTGTAGAATGCTAATTCCCACTCAAGAAACGTCAGGAATCCAAGGGCACTAGCACCCTAAACAAGCAGCTATTTTGGTGGGTAAGCATCGGTCACAAGTGAATTCACACAAAATTATGACCCAAAAGCCAGTTCTCTCTTAGCTAGTCACCTTCTCAAATACGCATTGCATCAAACTCTCTACAGTCTATAACTCTTTATTGGTAATATACTGTTTCCTTATTCTTTCGTCCACTTCTTTTCCAACACTGCAAACTATTATTTTCAGTAGTAATAGTAAAATTTCAAAAAGAGCGCAATCATACCTAAACAAACTTCTTGAGCGAGTATGATGTAATGTATTATTTGGTACTCTATCCATCCGTATTGTTGGACCCCTACGAAAAGTCATGCAATTTTGGGATTACAAAATCAAATACTTTCAGTGCATAATTTTAAGTACTTTTTTACACCAAATTAAAGAACTCATGACAACTTTAATTTGGTGCTTAGAAAATCAAAAAATTATGCACAAAAACACTTTGTTCGAAATTTGCACGGCTTTCCGTATGGGGCATGGAATTTGGGACAGGGAGAGTATTTCACTAGCCAATTAGCTAAAATATAGGTTCTGACTAGGCTGATGTAGAAATTCATGAATGACATAACAACCTTACATGAACAAGTTAGGAAGAAAGTCAAGGATACTAAATTAGACTCTCTATTCTCAACTTACTATCTTCCACTCTCTATTGAAGAGTTCATTTTTTCCAATCATATTTTCCTAGTGGCTCTATTCCAACAGCCATAATTTAACAACTACAACTAACGAACATACCTATAACGAGTATATTCCATTAGTCATATTTTTGCGTTGGCTATATTCCAACGGCCATATTTTTAGCAACTATATTCTAACTGATTTATGCCATATGCATATTTTGTAACGGCTATATTCCAACGATCATAGTTTAATGGCTAGATTCTAACAAATACATTCTTTGGGTCAATGTATTCTAACAGTTTTTGTCTAATTTTCATCTCCCTCAACCCAAACTTTCTTTGATCTTATCTTGGATCTTGAGTCTCCGAACGACATGATTCTTTAGCACTCTGATTTGACAATGAGCTGGAGATTGTTAGAAGAGCTGATATGGAAGCAAATCAATTGGAATAGAGAGTTCATTTAGACCACAGCCAAGATCTAACCATCACTGCAATTTTATGTCGCAATTATTTAATGGACACCAAAGGCGCTCTAAACTATTTTGCTAACCTATCAGTATTTCCTCCAAAACTATTTCACCGGAGATATCGAATGAAACTTCTCTTTTTCCTGTATTATTTGTAAGATAGGAGCTCAGGGACCTCATTTTGCCCTGCTAAGAAGTAAGAAGTAAAGCTAGAATGTTTGGTTAGTATGCCCTTCAGAAGATGGACTAAGGAACTTAGATTACTTGCTCACTGAATAACAGCTGATTTATAGTCGAATACTTGATGATCGGAAAAATCACTGCAATCAAAATATCATATAGGGCATGAACATTGTCTCATCGGAAGTGACAAGGAACTAGCCTCTGCTCAATTCTCAGTATATCTATGCAATATGGCTATTACAGACACTCATTCTTTTAAGGAAATGTCCTTGCAAACACCCATACAAATAACCTTTGTTAAGATTGTTCTGCTTTCCTTTTCTTTTCTCATTTTTGTGTGTGAGACACAGGGTATGCATATGAGCATATCCAAGTTCCCATTCCTTCTTTTGGAACTAATAGGAGAGAACTGTCGTACTATACCTTGAAAATAGGAGCACAACTATGTTCATGCACTCGATAAGTGAGTGATATTATCTCCACATCATATATTATTGGTTAAATAATGGAGTGAGTCTCACTTAATTAGTTACCTTCCTAGTGTAGCCAATCACAAAGGAAAGTCTCAATTGTCGAAGCACAGATTACGATAAGCCTTATTTCAGTGTTTGTGGCATCAAGCCTGAATACCCTTGGGCTGCTACTAATTTTCCTGCCAAATCGAAAATCCTCGTGCAAAATTCTAGAGCCGCCACAGACTATAGCAATGTTAAGACAAAGCTGATGCAACTCCATTTTTAGAGGTTGTTTGCTAATTTACCTACAAAGCCTAAATATTGATGCTGGTACTGATACTCTAAAGGGGTTTTCAAATTTCAATCTACATGCACAAGATACTATCACACTACTATTGCACAGTCTAAGTTTCTCAATTTGAAACCAGAAATCTTTTAATCCCAAAAGCAACTCATACATTTCATTCACTTCCAAAATAAAAACGAAAAACTGGTGGAGCATTAATAAAAAATTTCAAAAAAATACAAATTACCTGCTCGATATCCCTTTCAACCGGGCATCCTGTCCTATTAACATCCGAAGTCATCCTATCCGTCTAAATTAAGCCCTTCCATTCATCAATTCACTCACGAAGCAAAACCCGCCCAAATTTTCTCTTAGCTTCGAAATTGCAGTAATGACCTTGAAACGTACCAAATGCTGAAAAACCACAGCTCACTACTCACAATCACTCAGAGAAAGGTAGAGTGTAAGAAATGTGGTTTTGAGGTTAGGTTTCGGGACACACAGAGAGAGAGAGCATCAATCGATCGAATATGAAACGGAAGTTTACTGATTTCGACGATTGGCGGCGGCTCACCGAGCTGGATTTTGGAGTGAAAACGCGACAGAGTGAATCAGAGTACGGCGGGGAAGTGGTTGATCTGTAGCAGAGTCGCAGAGGGGAGAGAGAGAGAGAGATGTGTCTTCAACCTAATGATCTAAAGCAGAGAGAGAGAGAGAGAGAGGGGTTGGACTAAAAGTAAAATAATGGCGTACTGAAAGAAAATACGCAAAGCGATACCGTTATTGTATTTAACGTTTTTTCCTCTAAACTCCAGTCTTCTTTTTTTTTTTTTTTTTTTTGAACTGAGAAAAGGGTGGGGGGCGACCAGCGTTGCAGACTCCCTTGGGCGTGACCAAACGGGCTCCCGACCCGACCCGCCTGTGGAATGTCCGGTTCGAGCCATAGCTACTGTCCGTGAGGACAGACCGTCACCACAGGCACCACCGTGTGAACATGATACCAGAGGGCCATCCACGCCACAGGGAGAGCTATGCCCTGCACCAACTGGCCACACTGGCCACCCAAAGGGTGTAGTTGGGGCTCACAGGACTCGAACTCCAGACGTGGAGGTAAGGACACACTTGTGCCACCCACCCCTGCCATCCTGGCAACCACCCCGGTGGTTAAACTCCAGTCTTCTTATTACACCACATTTCCCTTTCAAATAGATTTTGATTTTCCATGTTTGGCTGTCGAAGGAAAAAAAAAACGTAAACGAATAAAATGGGCATTCCAACTTTTAAATGAGATTAAATTCTTTGTTTCCACGAATTTAATTTCAGAGTGAACATTACTCTCCCTTCCGCTGGTTGAGATAGTGTGGATTTCACGAAAAAATAATCTCATTTTAATCAAAAAGTGTATTGCATTGTTGGAACCTACGTCACTTCAACTGATAGGAAGGAGGGTAAAATTGCACCTTGGTTTCCACAACCTATTGTGAGCCTCACCGTGAGTTGGTTTCAGTAATCTGCAATAGATTTTTGGGAGTTTTCTTCTTTTTTTTATTTTCCTGGTGCAAGAAATATCGTTGGTGGCAACTTCATAAATGGAAAATAATTCTATGATTGTAGGAGACCGTGTCTTTAACACTCTTTTCTATCAGATATTCATGTGATGCTCAATTCTAGATGTATGATTTTCACTTAAATATGTGATGAAGAAAGATGTTAGGGCACCACATTAACAGTGCTCTGAAAGGATGTTAATTATTTTACACATGAAAATGGTTATGAAAATTAGAAATTTGTTTGAAACATATGGTTATTTTGATTATTTTTTCTTCTTAGCAACTTTAAGATAATGTGAAAAATCATACAAACAAAAATTAATTATTTGTTTTAGACTCTTAAAAAGAAAATAGATTATTGTGTAATTTTTTAATTAAAAAAATGCATGTGTTAGATTATTCCCACACTCATACAAATTTTTGGCTATGCCACTGCGCATAGTAGTATATCTGTGTAAAAAATCAATTTAATAAGATATCGATAGATATATTAAAAATTAAATTTTGATTCATAAAATAGACGGTCATGAATACTTTTAACTTTAACGTTATTGACGAAATCAGATCGTCCGTTTTAAGAATCCAAATTCAACATTTTTATATACATCTATCGATATCCGATCAAGCTGATTTTTTACATAGTTACTTTGCGGGCCTTGTAAAATGAACGATTCATATTACCACAATAAACGTTCCGTGGGGCCCATAAATGATGGTTATCGAAACCGTAGATTTTTCACCTAAATTGAATAGAATTTACTCTCTTGCACAAACTACTGATAAAAAAAAAAAAGTTTTGTACCGACACTTTTAAAAAAAAATTCTCTAATAGAATGTAATTTCCAAAAAATTTAGAAACCTATTCTTTTATCCAATTGAGAAGATTGTTTTTTCCTAAAATCAAGGTAAATTTAGTGGCGGTACTATGTGTAAGGAAGGGTGATCACTTGAATACCAAAAAATAATATATTTTTTTGTTAGATTACATGTATAATTTTAGTTTTTTTTTAGTTTTTTTTTAAAAGGAAATTGTAGATTTTCCATTATAACAAGAAAAGGGTACAAGAATAGATTACACATCATACAAACCCAAGAAAAAACTTGGACTACAATGTGTCAATAACGCACAACCCCATCCGACAATGGACCAACGCGATGCCAAACAGGCAAGAAAACCACGAGCCGATCCGGGGATGTTGCCATTTCTGGACATTACGATCCCCACCACACGGCCGCGGCCGGCAAGCGCAACAGAAACAATCTACAACCCCGGCAACGGAGAACACCTCCGGATCTGGGGAAACCAGACCGGGACACAACACCCGATTGGGGAAACCAACCGGTAACCAAAACACACCCTAAATCACCAAACCTCCTTATTAGCTCCACCACGGACCACATCAGCCAGAGAACCTGAGCGTAGATCAAGGAGGAGACGGACCGAAACAACCCACGAACCAACGGCCGGAGCATCTCACTCGCCGGAGCTCAGCTTCACTTGAAATACCTCAGGGCGGGGACATGGTGACCGGAGGGAGAAAGGTGGAGGAAGGGAGAAGGGGAAGCAAAAAGGAAAGGGGCGGGGGGAGAGAGGCGGAGGAGGAGGAGCCTCCTCCCCCCGATCGAAAAACCAGATCTGAAAGAAGGTTCGAGAAAGATAGGGGGTTTTTTCTAGAGAGAGAGAGGTGGAACAACTAGGGATGGCAATATCACCCAAAATCGATTGATACCCAAACCAAACCAACCCTATTGGGGAGGTTTTTAAAAAAAATTCCTACCCATGGGGTGGGTTTGGTTTTCGAAACATGATACCTATCGGGTTTGGATTTGGGTTTGGTCTTAGCAAGTATTCGGCCAAACCCATACCCAAACCCAAACCGAATCCAAACCGTTCTATATAATATTACTTATAGATCATGTTGTTGGTTCCTACTTTTTTGAAAAATTTCCTTTGATATTTTCTCGCTGGTGTTTGATATTTTCTCGCTGGTGTGGGTTAAACACACTAAAAAAAGTTTATTATTCAGTTATTTCCTTTGATTATGTTGGAATTTAGCTGTTTAATGGAAAAATATTATGGCATGTTACTTTTTTATTTAATCTTTTTCTTTCACATGTTCATTAATGAAATGAATATTAATGCGGGTTTGGTGCGGTTCGGATAAAATCCAAATCTATACGATT
The DNA here is from genome assembly GCA_036023075.1 of Gaultheria prostrata. Taxonomy (NCBI): domain Eukaryota; kingdom Viridiplantae; phylum Streptophyta; class Magnoliopsida; order Ericales; family Ericaceae; genus Gaultheria; species Gaultheria prostrata. Next base: position 4,479 of record JAXBDA010005992.1, on the reverse strand, counting down.
TGGTTATGGTCCACTAAAAATCATACCCGTCGGATATCGGTTTGGATTTGGGTATATATAAATACTTTGGGTTTGGGTATGGTAATCGTAAAATTCAGACAAAACTGATCCATTGTCATCCCTAGGAACAACAATAGGGAAGGTGTTTTATTTTAGTTTAGTCCTTCTTGAACACCAAACTCATAAGTAATTGAAGTATTGAACACCCATCCCAAAAATATTTGGGAAATTTCCCAGCCGGTCCACTTTTCTGAACATAATTCTCACGCGCTCCATGAGGAAGCCGACAATGCACGTCTAAGTCAACCTAAGCCCCGTACTAATATTTCTGACAATTCCATCCCTACCTCACGGAAGGAGGTGACACCTAACAAATGCACTGGGTGCATGTTTAACATGTCAATTTTGCCAATCACTGCCCAATGGCTATTTGTATCTTCCAAATTAGGTTTCCCCAGTATATATTCTCCTAATGTTAAAAAAAAAAGAGAGTATATATTCTCCTAGAATTCTCTCTCTCTCTCTCTCTCTCTCTCTCTCTCTCTCTCTCTCTCTCTCTCTCTCTCTCTCACACACACACACACACACACACACACATTTTACATTTTAAATTTTAAACTCACAAACCGTATGAAAGTGCATAAACCTCAAAACTGTATAAAAGTACTAAAATCCCAAAATCGTATGAAAGTGCATAAACTTCTAAATGTACGGTCCTATTTCTAAATTCTAAGTATACGGCTTAAATTTCACTGGCTTCGAGCTCTTGAATTTTATTGGGTTTCATCTCGTGAATTTAGACCGTACATTTAGTGACTTTTGAATTTATAATATAGAATTTAGAATGTACAATTAAAATTTACACCGTACATTTAGAATTTAGACTTGTAAGAGAGGTTCTGTGAGAAGTCAATATTCAAGAACAAGAATATGAGTTGGAGAGGCAGAAGTAGTTAACAGTAAATGACATGATGGGAATGAAGTGATCAAGAGGAAGGGTGAAGAATAGAGCAGGTGTGTACAGAAGAGACTAAGACAGAAGATTGTTCTCAGACCAATCTGTGATAGACCCAAATGACCTAGAGAAATGGAATGACCTCACCAGGAAGAATGTTCTCCTTCTAAATCAGTGATTATCCACTTTCTCTCTCTAGAATCACATCTGGGAATTGTGGAGGGAATGTCTTATATTTATAAGCAGCCTGGACCAATAATCAGGCACCAGGCTGGCACCCTATAATACAAGGACACGTGTCCTTTCCGTACACCCTGACTGCGCAGGTGATGTCACCCACCGCACGGCTAACCCTCGTGGCGTACTTGGGCGCGCTACTCCACCCCTCGCGTAGAGAACCTCGTATTCTTTTATAGCCACCAAACCACAGGATCTCCCTTTATTCCCGTATGGGCAAGGTCATGACCTGTTCGGTCGTGCCTATACCGCAGCCAAGCCTCAGGGGGGCCGTCGGGTCCTGCCTTCAGACCGGAGCAAGTAGGATTACTTGGGCTAAATGAACTGGCTTCGCGCGTTCTCGCTCATTTATATGGGCCACGCTAGCCACGAGACTCATGGGCTTTTCTCCACGTATGGATGGCCCATGGTCATATCGAGAGGTTTCCTTAGTTGGGCCTTGGGGCGCGCAACTGGGTGCTTCGGTGTGCAGTAGCGCCGCGCTAGTGGCTCATGGCGGTCAGTGTCACGCGCAAAGGCCTCGTGTCGCGTGGTGACGGATGACACTTGTCATCACAGCGTTGGGAGGTCAACTTTGACTTAGGTCAACAATAGTCACAAATGCTGACCTTCCCTACAAGACCGTACATTTAGGTACTTTTGCTTTTATAATGTTGATGTACATTTATAATTTAGATTGTACATTTAGAGAATGGAATGACCTCACCAGGAAAAATGTTCTCCTTCCAAATCAGTGATTATCCACTTTCTCTCTCTAGAATCACCTCTGTGAATTGTGAAGGGAATGTCTCATATTTATAGGCAGCCTGGACCAATGATTAGGCACTAGGCTGACACCCTATAATATGAGGACACATGTCCTTTACGTACACCCTGACTATGCGGGTGACGTCACCCACCCCATTACTAACCCGCGCGGCGTACTCGGGAGCGCTACTCCACCCCTCGCGCAGAGAACCTCGTATTCTTTTTATAGCCACCAAACCACAGGATCTCCCTTTATTCCCGTGTGGGCAAGGTCATGACTTGTTCAGTCGTGCCTATACCGCAGCCAAGCCTCAGAGGGTCTCTAAGGTCCTGCCTTCAGACCGGAGCAAGTATGATTATTTGGGCTAACTAGACTGGTTTCTCGCGTCCTCCCCATTTATATGGGTTGTGCCAGCCACGAGACTCATGGGTTTTTCTCCACGTATGGGTGGCCCATGGTCATATCGAGAGGTTTCCTCAGTTGAGCCTTGAGGGCGCGCAACTGGGTTCTACCGCGTGGGGCAGCGCCGCGCTAGTGGCTCATGGCAGTCAGTGCCACGCGCATTCGGGTGCAGGCTCTGGTTTCACAATTTCTTCTTCATCATCTAGTCCTTTATCCTCTAGAAATTGCGGGTCAGACGCCTCGGGTTGGCTGTTTGGCCCACCGCCCCATCATAAACAGTAGACAATTTTGCCACCTTCTACCACCTTGATGACCTTCCTTGGACCTAAGGCACTTGCTATAGGTGGGCTCCGCTTGCTCACGGGCACCCCTTCGCTTGATATAGGAGGGCACTGCTTGGTCGCAGATGCCCCCTCATCGCCTTTGAAGTCCTCCCATCTAGGGAGTTTCACCCCAAGTGGCTTTGAAATGATCACACTAGAGGCCTCCTGCAGCTCGATGAAGTACACCGTGTCAGAGAGATGAGCTTTCAAGGCCTCAGAGGGCCTTTTGGACGCTCCTATCATCACTTGCTTACCAGCCCTGATGCCTTTCAAGCATTGGTGGTAACTAGATGGGACCGCCGCGTATTGGTGCATCCAACTTCGCCCCAATATGATGTGATAATTTGTTTCCACGTCAATGACGTGGAACTTCGTTGCCGCGCAAATGGGTCCAACCACGAGATTGACAACAACAAATCCTAGGGAATCCTTCCTATCTCCTTAGAATCCCGTTATCCCTATGAACGACTTGAATATTATCTCCTCTGATAGACCGATCTTCTTTAACGTGGCCAAAGGCATGATGTTAATGGATGCTTGTCCATCCAAGAAAGCACGCTTGAGCTCCACGTCATTAATGCGCTCGGTCATGTATAGTGGCCTGTTATGTGAGTATGGAACTCTCTTGTCAGTGTCAGAGAAAGAGATGGTATTGGACTCATCTCGGATAGTCATGGGGATTGAGCCTCCCTCTGCAGTGCAGACTTCTTGGCCTTCCTGCGCAATGGCGACTATCGCCTTTGTCATTTTTAGTCTTGTGCATGCGGTGAAACCCATTCCATCAAAGAATGATCTGAACTTTGTGCTATTTTGCAAAATCTTGGCCCCACTCTCTGGATCGGGAGTGGCCACCGCCGGGGTATTGTATCCTGCGATATCATCAATCTCATCATAGAAAGACGCCATGTAAGCTTCCTCATAGCCATAATCCTCTTCGTACTCATAGTCTTCTTCGTAACCGTAGGTCTTTTCATAACCATAGGTTTCTTCGTAGCCATAGACTTCTTCACAGTCGTAAGCCTCATCATAATCGTAGGTTTCCTCATAGTCATACTCGTCCATGTCCCTCATGAAATCAAAGCATTCAGCCATATTGGATGTTTCGTGCTCGGGATAGGGATGCGTGCGCACATCTTGAGCCTTAGTTGTGATACGCAGCTTATTGTTATCTTGCTTCTTCTTGAAGATTCTCCTCAGCGTCCAACATTCACTTGTTGGGTGCTTAGTGTGACAATGGTACATGTAGTATTTCGGGCTTTCTCTATCTGCGCGAGAGGGCAGGACTTCAATTTCTGGTAGTATTAGCTCTCTATCTGTTATCCACTCTTTTACTAACTCTTTCACCTAGTCAATGTTGCAAGGGTATTCTGGGGCCCCGGTAGTGTCCTTGAGCGTTTTTTGTTTCTTCCATCCCCCGTTTCTGTTGTCGTTGCCTCTTCCCCCTTGCGACTTGTGCGAGGGTTGAGTAGAAGTTGCAGCTGAGGCTATAGATTGAGGTTCTTAGACTTCCATCCGCTCTAGGATGTGCGCAGAGCTCGTATGACAGTGTATCTCAGCTTGTACACTACTTATAGCAGCGTGGAGAAGGTTTGAATTCTAACATTGATGAGTTAGGGTTGATATTCGCACTAGAGGTCAGTGGTGCGAATTTCCACCAAGTGTTCTTCGCCAATTGGTGCAAGGCAATCTGCTTGACCGATTTCGTGTGGCAAAATTAAGGACGTCCCAAGCGTAGGACTTAGGGACCGGTGTAGCACTTTACCGGTAAGACCGGGTATATCGAATCCACAGGGAAGGTGTGAACGTGTGCGAGA
>JAXBDA010005991.1:0-22269 GCA_036023075.1 Gaultheria prostrata | reverse complement strand
AAAAAAATTAGAAAAGAAAAAAAAAAGTGAGTTTCAATCCGAGCCGTCCGATGCATTTTTGGACGGCTCGGATGCGCCGAAGGGGCACCACGTCACCCCTACCCTATTTGCACCCAAAATTTTCTCCTATAACCTCAATTCCCTTAATTAACTTGTTTTTGATAGGCAAAATTATTATATTAATTAAACTTGACAAAGGGTACATTCAATCCCCTTAATTTGAAGAGACGAAGACTTCCAATTAAGTCTTTGGCCTTTCTCTGTTTGGGAAAATATGAAGAAATGGTGACTTCCAAGCCCGATCAAAAAAAAAATGGTGACTTCCAAGTCTTTGGTCTTTGATCTTTGGTCAGGCTGAAGTCTAAAGTGAGGAGACGAAAGACTTCCAAGTCTTTTGGGCTACCATGATGGGCTCCCAAATTTTATGTCGTAATTTCTAGGCTTCCAAATATTTATTCTCTTATATTATGGTAAAATCAGCAGCAAAATTTTCATTAAAACTTAGGGCCCAATTTAAATGGAAACCCAGAGCAAAAGTGTGAAATCCACATCGGTTAGATACCGAAACATCGATTAAACTATGTGGTAATGCCAACTAGATACTATTAATATGAGCTATAACTTTTGAGTTATATGGTTAAGCAAAGAATTCGTGAATCAGTTGGAGGGGTTGTTTGAAACTAGCTAGTATCAGAGCCTACACCAACTAGATGCATGGGATAGGTCCCGTGAGGAGACATGCTTGGGTGGCTCCCAAATTTATCTAATTTTTAGGCCAACCAAATATTATACGCTCTTATATTATGGCAAAATCAGAAGCAAAATTTTCACTAAAACTTAAGGCCCAATTTAAATGGAAACCCAAAGCAAAAGTGTGAAATCCACATCGGTTAGATACCGAAACGTTGATTAATACATGTGGTAATGCCCCTAGATACTATTAATATGAGTTATAACTTTAAGCTACATGGTTAAGCAAAGGATTCGTGGATCAGTTGGAGCGGGTCGTTAAAACTAATATCAGAGCCTACACCAACTAGAAGTGTGGGATAGGTCAAGTAGGGTGGCAACAAGGGACGCGCCTGAGATGCTTGAGCGGGTCCCACATGAGACGAGTTTTAGGAGTTTGCTGTGTTTAAGCGGGTACTTGTCTCACATCGCTTGGTGGGTGGAAGGACCATGGGGCGCAATGAGGAGATAGTGAATTCCCAAAAATGGACTGTAATTTTTCTCAAAATTCATGAAAATTAATGTTATTTTGTAGCCTTTTTACACTTCGTATTGGGGGAATTGATATAGCCTTTCATATGTTGCAATTTTTTCTCAATGTTCATCCACCCAACCTTAATCCTTGCCTCGGTCCCGAGAATATTAAATAATTACCCTTATAAATTGTGCCACTGTAGGATATAGTTGTTTTAGTCAAGTTGATACAAAATGGGGGATGGGCATTTTCCAGTGGAGTTCCAATCAGAGGCAACTTACCGGGCATTTTCCAATGGAATTTCCACCCAAAGCTGTGTCCAACACTCATCATTTATGCCAATATATGTATGGATTGAGCCCACCACCATGCATATGGTCCATAAATTTGCTTGTGGCTAACTTTAGCCTTATCTCTGTTTTCTTTAGCACCAATAAGATAAAAATCAAATAGGCTTATCTCTGTTATAAAACTTAGATTTGGTGTTTGAGAAGTGTATTTGAAATGGTGTGTACTTAGCAATGCTCTTACTAATTGGGAAATTCTTCTTGCACATCTCTCAAACACAACATATTCTGGCAATCCTAATGGTTGAATTGTAAGTGCTTGCTTTTACAAATCTGCTTATGTAGTGATGAAAAGCTTGATTGAAATTTATTTTGGGTTATTTACTAGGACACCCCCTGTAAGTTAATATTTTTCACCGGACACCCCCTGCAAGAAAAAAACTACGACGAACCCCCTCTAACTTCCAAATTTTACCCCAAGACCCCCTCCGTTAGCCTTCTGTCTCAAAACTCAAAGTTCAAGGTCATGTTTGGATGATCCAAACCATTCAAGTACTTTAAAACATGTTTTTATGGGTACTCGCAAGAAATTAGCTAAAGATATGACCGGGAAGTGCTTGATCCAAAGAGTTTTTCATAAATACATATTTGTTTGGATCAAGCACTTAGCGGTCATATTTTGAGTCGATTTCTCATTAAAAATATGTTTTAAACAAATTGAATGGTTTGGATCATCAAAACATAACCCCGAACTTTGAGTTTCAAGATGGAAGGCTAACGAAAGGGGTCTTGGAGTAAAATTTGGAAGTTAGAGGGGGTTCGTCATAGGTTTTTTTCTTGCAGGGGGTGTACGGTGAAAAACGTTAACTTACAGGAGGTGTACCAGTAAATAACCCTATTTTTGCTTTTTATACCATTTGGATTGATCAATTTTGTTTTTGATTGATCGTATGACTTAGAGATGGTGGATATTTCTAAAGAGATGGGTGTTCATGGGGTTGATGATATACAGCCAAAACCTGTTATAGGTATGGAATTCGACTCGAAGCATCTTCTTAGGTCGTTCTATGAGATAATAATGAAAAAAATCTAGTGAGAGGGAATACATTGGCTGTTTGAAGTTAGATAAAAGAATTACGTAAGCACAGGATGGCAAAACATGTTTTGGAGAAGCGGGAGTATATTTTCAAGATCAAGCATTACATAATCCTTCTTATTCTGATGTTGCGCAATTGGATTGTGAGGAGGAGCATATAAATAACACTCCCTCCGCCCTTTCAAAACATTATTTATATTTTGTAATTTACAAAACCTTTAATGATTTTAAAAACTTTGTTTAGCAAAATTAGGAAATATTTATTAAACAAGATCTACATTGCACATATAACACATTACAACTTATAAAACATAGATAAAATATAGATAATATAGGGACTGAGAGAGTATTTTTTTGGGGGGCTGATGCTAAATGAGTATTGACTGCGGTCAATTTGGGATAACGAAACTAAGATTGTTTACCCCCAGGTTTCTTAAGCTCATGGTAACATTCTCTTGCTGTTGGAGGAGCAAGAGAATATTACCAACATTGTCTATGGTACCATAGGAATTCAGCTCATGAATTTTACTGGGTTTGACCTCGTAAATTTCATTGGGTTTAAGCTCGCGACTTTCTCCCGGTTTTTGTATATATACATACCAACATTGTGAACCAAACCATCAACAGAGGTTCTCTCTCTCTCTCTCTCTCTCTCTCTCTCTCTCTCAATTTTTTCCCCAAATTCAAAACCCATTTGGACTTTGTTACGGTGTTTGCTCCATTGGAGACTCATTTTGCTCTGTTTTTATTTTGGGGAGTGATTTGATTTTAACAAATGTAAGAAGCCCTAATCTGGTAATCAATATTTCTATTGGGGATTGATTTGATTTTTAATTTTCGATTTAGAGGAGAATTCCTTTTATAATCTCTAAAAATCTTGAAATTTCAGGGCACGAATTATTGTTGCAAGTGTGCGACACCAGATGGATCAGGTGGCGGGGAGAGAGAGAGACACATTCAGTCAGAGAGACAGAGGGCAATATTGCGAGAAACTTTAGAAAATCCTCACTGGTGCATTTTTAGAGAGAGAGAGAGAGAGACGTGTTTCAGTCAAAGAGACAGGGCAATATTGCGAGAAACTTTAGAAAATCCTTACTGGTGCATTTTTTGTAAGGGCCCTGTAGTGCGATGTAAATAGCTCCAAGGAATTGGAACGCCCGTGTTTTCCCCCAAGAACAACTCATACATGTTGGTCGGAAAGAGCCCTTACTTTACAGGCAAAATCCAAATAAATTTTAGCATTGGACAAAAGGTGGTAAAATTGAAAATCGATACCAAATCTCTATACATACAACTCATACCATTACACATAAAGATATAATAGGGAGCAACACTGAAATATAGTCCAGAAGCATACCTTTTTTTGGTACTCGTATGGACTCCGAAATGAGTGGTTTAGAAGTTTTTTTTGGAAACAGGAACGTAATCCTACAAAATTAACAAATTGTGGAGCTAAGTCAGAGGGAAAACACGAATAGCCCAACAACACACTTAATCAAGCATCCAAAGTACTTTCCAGCACACACAGAGAGAGAGAGAGAGAGAGAGGCGAAGTATTTTCCAGCAGAGAAAGAGAGAGAATTGGGTAAGCCTTTTTTTTTTTTTTTTTACTTCCCATGCTTCAGTACCTAAGTTGGTGTAATTGTTGTGTAACGGTAAGTTGGTGATAAATGAGGAAGAAAAGAGCTTAATTGGACGGAATGTATAGAGGTTTCGTCATGCCATGGTTGAGGTTGGCAATGCATGTGTTTTTGTTTGAGAGGTTGTATGCATGAGAGAGTGGATAGGAAAAGGAATAAATTTCACAATCTTATTGTATGTACCTAAATGCAGTTATATAGTGGTTGGGTCAAGTGGCTCAGTAAAAGGCAGAGTTGGTCTTCTCATTTTCAATTATTTAGGGGAACAAATAGGCGACAGATACTGACGATCAATTTTATAGGTAGAATGGAGAGGATGAGTTTCCTTAAGAATAAACATTTTTAAATAAAAATTACGAGAGCAATAGCGTTTGTTACTTATCAACACATTTCTATATCCGTTCCACAATTCAACTTTTAAAATTTTGTTGCACACAAGCCCTATAGCCTCGATTATCTTTTGTTTGACCTTATCCTTCCAATCCCACCCACCCATTCCAGCCCAATCCCCTTCTCTTTCCTATCCCTGCCCCACAACTTTGCACCTGCACCTCACCTCGCCTCACGTATGTGTATGCGTGAAAAAAGCTATGAAATTAGGGAAAAAATATTGGGTACCGAATGGGTACCACGTGGCTGAGTTTCATGGTACCCGAACGTTGCATCCAGGTCATCCAAAAGTGTATTGGACGACCCAGATTGAAACTCTCTCTCTCCTCCTCTCTCTCCCTTTTCTCTCTACTGTTTCTCTCTCTATAATTCGGACCATCCAAAACCGAAGTCAACAGCCCAGATCACGCGTCACTGAAAAATTGCTCAGAGTTAGGGCTTGTAGGGACTAGTTCGAGGTACACAAGTTTGCCCGGGATCCTCTACATTAGGGCTAAAAAACCTTGGACGTTGGTTTGGACTTTATATCGATCTTTACCCACTATGATATCTTATTGTTAAAGTGGTGTCACATTAGGGATAGAAAACTACTCCGAAAGTGAAATCAGTGGTTCAGGTTCACTTAAATATTTATCTGAACCATTGATTTCACTTTCGATATAGTTTCTCGGGGTACTTACCATTTTCCTTGTGTAGTTATAAATAATCGTACTCTTAAATTTGAATTCTCACAATCACCGTTAGTTGTTGGGATACTGATCTTTATAACTGGGTTTTAATACGAAATTAATTAGTACATAGTTAGTTACAAATTTTGCTGATATTCACAACCATCCCCTAGTTCCAAGTGACTGTGCCCATATGATACCTCTAAGGTCGTCCTATGAGATAACGCATAAACTAGAAACTGAGTTTAATTTTGCTTAATAAAGATTGTACTGCACGTTATTGGCAACAATAGATGTTCAGAGTTAGTTGCATGACACGTAGGCTATCGTATAAAGATAAAGCATAAACTGTCCAATGTAGCAAACGGGCTACTTGGAACAAGATATGAAATTCAAAATGGAAGGGACATTTTGTCGAACACATAACAAGCATAAAGAGAGAGGAATGACTGACCTCGGCAACCTGCAGAGGAAAGAATGTCTTCTTTTTCTATGACCGAGTGAAAATTTGTTGCAGTATGATCGAAACTAATTAACTGCACGCCACAAGAATTGTAAATGGTATTTTAGATTTGGAGAGTTCGACAATGAGGGAGTTATATTATATAGGTTGGAAGGGGTTGTGGCCTTTGTGGGTGAGCCACGGTATTCATTTGAATGTGTAGGGGCAATTTTGGAAAGGGAAAAAGTAAGAAACACCTTCGTGTTTTTCAAAGTAGTATATAGATAGAAAGATAATTTTTTGATTTGTTTTCTTGGAAAAGAAACTATTGAAGCTTGTTTAAAATTGCTAAATTTTTTATCTTGAAACATGGGTATTCTAAGAATATGCGTTTTAAATGGAATGGAAATCTCCATTTTATGAGTAGAATGGAGAGGATACGTTTCCTAAAGAATACTCGTTTTAAAATAAAAATTGCGAGAATGATAGCGTTTTTACCTATCAACACATTTCTATACCCGCTCCACAATTCAACTTTTAAAAATTTTGCAAAATTAAGTATTTAGCCTATTGTGAAGAGACGAAGACTTCCAATTAAGTCTTTGGCCTTTCTCTGTTTTGTAAAAAATGAAGAAATGGTGACTTTCAAGTCTTTGGTCTCTGGCTTTTTGAAGTGGGATCCAAAGAAGGCAAAACATGTTTTTGCATTTGGAAAAGCGGGGGAGTGTATTTTCAAAGATCACGCATTACATGATCCTTCTTTTTCACATGCCTGTGCAATTGGATTTTGAAAATAACAGGCTTCCACAAAGATAATTAGAAACATTCCCAATTGGTGAAACCTTACAGAAACTTGGTATTATTTGAAACAGCATTCATTTTACACTTACCACAGTTTAACAGGCAAGGCAACTAGATAAGCTTCACTAGCATTGCAATCGGACACAGATGATTTGAGCACATATAACAAGCACGCGAGCTAGAGAGAGAGAGAGAGAGAGAGAATGGTGATCATTAGCTGCTCGCAAACAGCTCGGTTCGTTTACAGCCCTAGTGATCATTTACACATACAACTCAATGAGCTTCACTAGCAATGCAGTTAGACATAGATAATTTGAGCACGTATCACAAGAGAGAGAGAGAGAGAGAGAGAGAGAGAGATTTGTATACAATAATTGCACTTTTTGAATAATTGCACTTTTTGAAAACTTTGTTGTGGCGACCGCCACCACTTGTCTCCTGGCTCCATCCTTGATTAATTAAGTGATCACTCATTCCACTCCTAAGCAATGTGAGACAATATTCCTTAACATATAAGATTGGAGTGCTAGTAAAATTGATATTAAAAATGGACAAAATATTATGATTACCCTCGTCAATAGTGTCATTGACAATGTTAATTGCTTTTCCACCGAAAGTGTACCTTTTTTTTTTCCGTATTCTGTTATATAGTTGCTTTTATTGTGTACAATCAGCTGCATATAGGTGTGCAAAATGGGGAAATGGATGTGCAAATAAGGTGAGATGGGTGTCGTACAGTACATAGATTGAAAGATATAACCAATTGAAACGAAAGAGAAAAAATGAATACTTGTCAAACAAAATGAAACTAAGGAAATATGATTACTCTTGTCAATATTGACATTAACAATGTTAATTGCTTCTCCACTTAAAGAATTCTGCCAAAAGTAGTAATGGTGGCGAAATTATATCGAGAACACTTTTTTGTTCTAAAGAGGGGCCATAGTACAGAGTTACAAGTGAAGAGACGATCGAAGACTTCCAAGTCTTTCTATGTTTTTTGGAAAAGAATTTACAAAAAGAAAAAATCATATCCCAAAGAATGAGAGAATAGAAACTAGCCTTTAGTCGTTATAGTCGTTTCAATGCATCTGTGAAGAATATGTTGGTTGTTGGGATAGTGATCAGTCTTTATGACTTTGTTTAATTTAATAGGAAAAACTATTTGGTAGATCCAGAGGAGGACTATCCTTCTGGCATTGTCACGTGGTACTCTATGAAAATTATAATTGGGTTTCAATAGGAAGAACTATTAGGTAGTCTCAGAGAACTACCCTACCGGCATTGCCACGTGGTACTCCGGAAAAATTAGGAACTGCAACACACACATGCAAATGTGTTCCCTCTTATTTTCACTCACGTAACAAAAGTCGAGTTATTGTGTCACACCTGGTTTTTGAACAATCCAACTCTCATCTAACCAAGAGTTTTTGAAGAGAATAGTATTCATGTCACACCTAGTTTTTGAACGATCCAATTAACACTCCTCTAACAAGACCAGATTTTGAAAAATTATGTTATTTTTAACTATTATTTTATTTCTTAATATCCATTTTCTTTAAAATATTGGATAGGAGTGCACAAGTTTGTATAACTCCGCCTGTGCTTTTCTTAAAGCCTTACCTTTAGATCGCAGCCGGTTCCAAGCCCGGATAAATGAGGGTTGTGCGTTAGGTAGCTGACAGCCAGTACGTAAAAAGACCCGTCAGATCTCTATGACATGAATCCTAATCTTACAATGAGACATGCTAGGGCGTTCCATATGTTTGTAAAGGAGGGAGTGCACAAGTTTGTATGCAGTTATCTACCATAGATGACAATACCTTAGTAATTGAATAAGCTGATCAATAATCTATATCAAAATAAATCTTTTTCATAGCATTAATTTTTACGGTTCATATTGGTGAAATTGATATGGCCTTCCATATGTTTGTAATTTTTTCTTAGTGTTCGTCCACCCAACCTTATTAAACCTTGCATCAGAGTACTAGACAATTACCATTATAGGCTACGCCGCTGTAGGATAGTTGTTTCAGTTTTAGGCAAGCTGATACTCTAAAATCCCACCAACTCGTTAATGGGGTGGAGGCCAATGGGTATGCGTTTGCATGGTTTAGCACTGGGCGTATAGGCCCTGTTTGGTTCCTCTAGTCAAAACATGATGACTAATAATTAAGGACTCTAATCTATTTATATTCAACTCAACATATTCAAGGTAGGGTAGGTACGTATAAGAGAAACAAAATTGATATTAACAATTAATGTTAATTGCTTCTCCATTGAAATTTGTTTTTGATGATCAGAGATTGTACGTAGGCAACCAAAACCTGTTATAAGGGTCTGAAATTGATTTATTTTTTCTAAAGAGGGCCATAGAAAATCCAATAAACGAGATTATCAAACGAAAAGTCCTATAGAGCAGAGACGAGGATTGATCATGATGCATTTATGTCCACATCTTGAACCTGAAACAATAACCCGAACATTTCACCTCGTATAACACACAAAGAACTATGTCTAGATACGTGAACACGTTACAACTTGTCATACGAAATGAATGATAAATACATTCTACAGTTTAACCTTACAATTTAAAGGAAAAATTATAACTTATTCATGTTGGGGTTTTCCCAAGTTAAATGCCTTTGAAAAGGAAAAAGGAATAGGAGTAAATTTAATGGCAGTAATTTTTTGCGTGGGAAATTTGAGTGGGTCGGTTGAGAGAGTCAATGGCCTTGGGTGGTGACTTCTCAAAGTCCAACGTGCATTTTGAATTGTCCTCCAGTTGCTTCCTCTCATGTATTTATATTGCTTGGCTGCATGTGTGCTATGTGTGTGGAAGGAGAGAGAGAGAGACACGGTAGAGTGAAAAAGAGAGAAAAAAAAAGGTGAAAGAAAATTGTAGTGCGCAAAGAATATTGGTGAGTGTGTGAGAGATAAAAATACATGTGAGCGTGGGTTTGGATTGGGTATTTTTATCTCATTGTAACTCATCCAATATAGTGAAATTGTTCTCTCTCCCGTGGACGTACCCGATTTTGGGGAACCACGTAAAATCGTTTGTATTTGTGTTCTTGTTTTTAAAGTTCTAGTGTGCGTGGGTGTGTTTAGTTTGATCGATCCTCTACAATTCACATATCTATCGATATTCGACCGTCACTTATATTATGTAAATCTATAGATAGTTCTTTGTGTGTTAATGCGAGGTTAGTGGTCTGGATATATATAGTTTCGAGCCTACGGCACACCCTAAGGGATCTCCATTCAAGCAATCACCATTACCGCCGATTCCTTGTCTCCACTCAACCAACCAATGAAGTTAGTCATCCCACTGGTTAGTGATCTCAACCTAACCAATCCATTTGCCACCTCTAGGTGAGATGAGTGTTCAAACCTGGTGGATTCAGATCCTCTCCACAGCTTTCTCTCCACCCATCTGCCACACAACTATTAACACCCAACTGCCATCACATTAACGAACTCATCCAACGGCCGAGATTCAAAAAGATCCCCAACTTTTCAGCCATTAAGTTGCATGACATGTCTCCCTTTTTCCTCCAAACGGCAGCTAAACTCCGTGCTCTGTTTTCTCCATTTGACAACCGGTGAAGAAAATACCTGAACTCCGTGTAAAAGTATTTGGAGCCAAATCTCAATTCCAACTCCTCTTCCTAACCCCTCTCTTTTCCCCACAATTGCAATTTTCCACTTCCTAAGCCCTTATTCAAGCATGGAGTATTTGAAAGGAGTTTTAATCTAGTCAATCAGGATTCACGTAGGAGTCATGTTCGATTGATTTGGTTTGGTTATTTGAATTGACCTTAAACGAACTTTAATCAAACACAAATCGAGTTCGAGGATCTCAATTCAATAGAGACACTAACTCAGGCGGGGATACAACTTGAAGAAAAAATGTTTATATCCAAATTTGGCACAAGATCATAAAAGATTAAAAGGTAGCATTAATTTTGGACTGAAGTGGGTGCAATTCCCTCGTAAAACTACTCGGCCATACTAATTTTATGGGAGGCCTAATTAATTTTAATTATAAATTCAAGAATTCCAGACTTAGAAGGGGTTCCAAACTTCCAATACCAACATGCCCATAACGAAAATAACTAAAGAAAGTGTCTCATGCATAGAAAAATAAACCCATAATGAAAATATGTTGTGCAGAAGAATGCATAATTAATCATTAGCCTTTTAGGGAAAAGAGTGAAAGATTCTGTTGTAGAAATCATCTTGGTGTAATTTTCTCGTTACCCGTTGCTATTGTAATGCCCAGAAGATACCGGTGGTTGGTTCTCAGTAGCTCTTTTCCCAGTTTGCCAAAGATCTCTCTCTCTCTCTCTCTCTCTCTCTCTCCATATATATAGGTGCGTGTGCACCCGTGCGCGTGTGTTAAGATCATCCCATGATCATAGATATCGCAATAGAACAGTACATCCAAATCATTCAAACTGTAATATGAACCCATAGCCCGATACTGAGAACCAACCACCGGGAAGGACAACCTAACAACTGAAACGTGTGTGTGTCTCGCTATTTGGTGGTGGTGGTTAGGGTACAAGGTCAAAGGCTGATCTTATGCATGTGAATGGACACGTGTAGAGGAAAAATATGTTATGTGGGAGAACGTATAATAATTAATCATTAGCTTCGGTAAAATTTGACAAATTGATCTATATTGCGGGTACTTGTCTCACATGACTTGGAGAGTGAAAGTTGGATCACGGAGTGCAACGAGGACATGGCGATCTAAATTGGAGGAGATGTTGAAATCCCACATCGATTGGATATCAAAATGTTGAGTGGTGTATATGGTAATGCCCACCAAGTATTATTAACTTGAGTTATCACTTTTGAGTCGCATGGTTAGGCTAGGAGTTAGTAGGCAAATTGGCACAGGTCGTTATAAACATTTCTATTTTGGGTTTTCCCTTAACAAATGTATGTTTTAAAAAGTTAATGAGTTAAAGATTGTACAATTATCAATTTACCCTTTTGAAAAGTTAGTGGGTAAAGAGTTAATGGTTAAAATTGAAGGATAATTTTGGAAAGTGCAGGTAGAAGTTGATGTGAAAAGTGTAAAGTGGATACAAAAGTTAATGTGAAAGGTATAATATGATGTTTCTTTGATAAGTTGCATTTACGAAGTAACACACTTAAAAATGGACAGAGGAAGTAGCTGAAATGGAAATTGAATCTATATCTGATAAGAAAAATGAATTATTAGAAAGAGTTTGATGAGAATGATATGAATAGCCGACACACTCAGCTAACGATTAGCTAAGTGGGTTGAAATTGGAAAAATTGAATCTTTTTGTGCTGGAGAGGTTAAGGGGGATTGAGATTGGTAATAATGGTTCGAAGGCGGTGGAGGAAGAGGGTGAGGAGATCAAATGTTAGTTTTTGGGAGGGCAATTTTGGAAAGAAAATTTATATTTTGTAACCGAAGTGGACGGAATGCTAACAGAAGGGGTGTCGGGGATAACGTAAATAGTTGAGGGGTGTCGACATAGGTTAATTTAGTGTAATGGGTGTCTCAGTAAAAAAAGTATAGTTTACGGGGTGTCTAGGTGATTTACCAAAGTTTTACCCGAAGAAATACTAATAAAAAAAGAAGGCTCAATCATTTGAAACTTTGGGTTTGTTTTCCAAATGTGCGAATTGCTTTACATAATGGTGATGGCTATAGTCTGTAACAATTAATTAGGATTGATTGCGTTCGAAGAAAAAAACTTTTTGGAGTTAAAGTTGATTTTAACTATGATCAAGTATTTCTGAAGAAAGTTGAATAGATTAACTATGTTAAAAAAAGAGTAGAGTATTCTATTTTGGGTTGTACATTAATAAGTTTGTGTTTTGAAAAGTTAATGGGTAAAAGTTTGTAAAACTATAATTTTGCCCATTTGAAAAGTTAATGGGTAAAAGTTGAAGTAAAAGTTCATGTGAGAGGTATAAATTGGAGGTAAAAATTGATGTGAAATGTGTAACGGTGATGTTTCTTTAATAAATTGGATTTACGAAGCGACACATTTAAAAAGAGACGGAGAGAGTATAATGATATTGTAGATAAGCTTGAATATGAGAGCTTAATGACTATTTTGTTCCTAAGAATTTGAGAAAATGATGTTTAAGTAATGTATTTCAAATTTACGGAATAATTATCCATTTTTTACAATTATTTTATTGAATACTTGTAACAGTTTAAGTACTTGTTTACAAAGGGCCCATATAAGAATTTCGTGCCAAATCTCCAAAAACTCAAAGCCGGCCCTGCTTGAAGAGTGTATCAAATTATTTGAGATCTACAAGCACAGTTCTCGGCTACTTTTATGCAATCTAAATCAAATTTTCCATTATATGAAACTTAGGGAAAATTTTCTAGGGTAAATCACCTAGACACCCCTGAACTATACCTTTTTTTACCCAAACACCCTCTAAACTAAATTAAGCTAGGACGACACCCCTTCAACTATTTAATGTTATCCCCTACACCCCTTCTGTTAGCAATCCGCCCACTTCTATTAAATTTTTTGGCAAATCAATATTTTTCTTCCAAACTTGCCTTCGGTCCTGCCCCTGTCTATCTATTATACGTTTCCTCTCCCTCCTACATTTCTCTCATAAACATAACCCTTTCCCTCCCAAATCTAAACCCTAGAAACACATCTCCTTTTCTTCGTCTCAGTCATCTCTCTCTCTCTCTCTCTCTCTCTCTCTCTCTCTCTTTACAATTTCTATCGTACTAAATGCCCTAATTTTGGGTATGTAATTTAAAAATACAACACCATTAATAGTATGATGATGAAAATTTTAATCGTACTTGTTTCTGGGTTGTTCAAGTCGTCTTGTGCGTTGACCAATTCATCCATTTCTTTCGAGCTCCAGAACCCAAAATCGTAGCTCGTTTGAACCCTAACTCATTTTGTAATAATCATGCTCCAGAACCCTAGCTCGTTTGAACCAGTAGAAACACTAGGATCATATGGGTGTCAGTGTAGAGAGAGAGAAAGAGAGAGAAATGATTGAAGGGTGAAGTGTATTCAAATGGTTAAAGTGTATCAAGTGTGTATCTCGAAGTGTATAAGTGTTAGTAGGAGGGAATGGATGTATAATGGGCATAAAAGTCTTTCCATACCTTTTTTTTTTAACAGAGTTAAGGCTTTTTAAACCTTTTCGATACTGAGGGGGTGTCGTCGTAGGTTAATTTAGTTTAGGGGTTATCTGGGTAAAAGAGGTATAGTTCAGTAGGTGTCTAGGTGATTTACCCAATTTCTATTTTGCTTGTTCATTTTCATTTCTCTGAAGGATGACATCCACCTTAAAATCATTTATATAATGATCTCAATCCTTTTTAGGTTCAGTAAATGATCTCAAAATTGCATCTCCTGTTTGAAAACAATCGCTGAAACATCTCTTCACTGTTTCTTCCAACCCAGAAAGATTGTTTTTGAAGAAGTTAATACTCCCTCCGTCCGGATTTGTTAGTCTATGTTGGGAGTTCGTGCCACTTTTCAAATGCTGATATCTTATAATTATAATGTTTTATGTAATTTTAAAAACATTGTCTTATAGAACTAATCGAGATCTATCAAATAGATCGATATTGGACATGTAATTACTTACCAATTTAAAGATATCACTAATTTTTTATCCAGTTGCAATAGAATGAGAGATAAATAAATCCAGACAGAGGGAGTTTACCACAAGTAGTTAATTGTAGTGCCAGCCCAATTGATCACAATGCCACGTAATCTGATCATTGGTTCTTTATTTCCTTTTGGATATCTTAGGTGTTTGCGCTAGTTTACGCTTACCTTACAAACTAAAAGGGGGTCTTTCTTTACAGATCTCGGTATTGTGTTTCACACCCTCTTTTCCAATTCCTAGCTGCAAAATAGGAAAATGTATTAGATACAATGGTTATTTGTAACGTCCTTTTACATAATCTGGGTTCCATGTATGTGTAGGTTCCACCTTATGTGAGAGAAGGGTAACAAATAACTGTTGCTTTGAAAATTTTCTTGCAAAATAGGCTTTTTAAGAACAAATAGCTCCATTGTACATGTACATGTCAAAAAGACATACCCTCCGGTATAGATGGTTTTTTTCTTTTTAAATATTTTTAAAATGATCTCTCTCTCTCTCTCTCTCTCTCTCTCTCTCTCTCTCAAGAGCGCGCGTGCGCACTTTTCCACCATTTCGCAGGTTTGATATTACTGTCCTAGCATCTTCTTATATATCTTGAAATACATTAACTTACATTTTCTTAGGTTCATCTCAAAAGACTTTATTAAACATACATGATACAGTAGTGTGACTATATAACAACCATAGATGGGGATATTTGATCACAAAGTTACAGATTCTTTTCAAAATTTGCCCATAAATTGAAATTTTGAACATTTAATACTTGACCTGCCTTGAGGATAGTGGTCTTGGTTCCTCCGGTACCAATTCTTGTATTTCATTGCAATATTTTTTTCTCTAGATCATGCTTTTCTTTTTGTGAATTCAATTATCTGGTATATTCATATCCCATTTGAATTTTCCCAATCGGGAATGTCTTTCCTGATCCAGAAGAATCTATTGAGGCATAAATACTCTACAAGGTCCTAAACAATCAAGATCCTTGACCCTGAATTCGGGGCCAGTTGCTTCAATTCTTTTTCTCCCTCCTTCAAACCATTATGACACACAATTCGATGTCAGCACGCACTTAGATATTTTATGCCATACTGCAGGTACTCACCTCATAATATAGCCTTACTAAAGTACATCCAATGAAGAAAGTTGCAAATTGAGACAAACTAAAAAAAAAAAAACAAAATAAATAAAACCACGAGAAGTAAAACGAAAATTAAAGCATAGGATAACGTCTATACACAACATCCGAACAGTCTGTAGCAGCAACTTATCTTGAACACCAATTAGACCTCAGGAACCTAGGACAAGGGAAATAAATGGTTAGATAAAAAAAATCTATTGCATGTGACATGATGAAAAATACGCATGAGAGGGCACACTATTGAATAAATGAGAACGATGTAAGAACCTATAGCAACCTGAAAATCATATTTATAGGAAACTTATTGAGTCTATTGACTAATTAAATGGCCGACATTAACGCATTCCCTCCATTTGCCACAACAAAATGGCAGCTGTCTCCAGAGCCGGCCCTGACTTTTTGGAGGCTTAAAGCGAAAATCGAAAGGAGGTTTTTTCAAAATCTTAATGAGTAAAATGTAAGTAGGTAAATTACATTTCCAAAAACAAATATTATTATTCATCAATAATAAGTAACCCTAAAATGTTGTACATATTTTTTTATTACAAAAGATACTTAGGGGTACTAAAAGATGGGGCCCTTGAAATTCGTAATTTTTTGGGGCCTAAATCGGCCGCAACGCTCGCTTTAGCTCAGAGCCTGCTCTGGCTGTCTCAAATACACATTTTCTCCTTTGGAAGCTGGTGCTAACACAAATAACTTTCCATCTTTAATCTAACATAGTTTGCAAATGAATTTGCATTTGATAATGAAACTATTGTGCTTGAATGACTCGGATCATAGTTGACTTTGTAAATCCAAATTGATAAAGTTGGAGCCTAATACATATTTGTGTTTGACCAAACTATTATGCTCAATAGGTTCTTCTAATTACAAAGAGAGACAAAGTAAAACTAAATAGCAAAAATAAATTTTGTGTGTTTACCCGCCATAGAGCAAACCAAAGTTTTCTAGATTAGAGCATGAATGCAATGGTTTCACTACTAAATGCATATCCTGTGAAGTCAAGGGATCATACTCACTTATGATCACACTGCATCTCTAGCTCTGCCTCAATGAGCGCTAACTTCAAGTAGACTATTTCTGATAACATGCAACTGGGACACAACAACTTTAATGTCCATGCGATCTGTTGGTAATTCTTGAGAACAAGCGATTCCTACTTTAAGTATTGAAACCAAGCACTCATGAATTTTGTGACTGCTAGTAGAGTTTGTGCTGCTAGAGTTGTTGAGACTTGAACTAGCGTCTCCCATGTCATATTGTTGAAACAACACTGGATCAACAATGTTTGCAACTTCATCAGGAAGAGCCACCTTAGCAAAGATGTGGAGATTCAGACCATCACTAAACATGTTATCCGTAGGTCTCTTTCCCGTAAACATCTCCAATAAGAGGATACCATAACTGTAAATATCACCAAGGGTTGATACCTCATTTCCCAAGCCATACTCTGCAATTCATGCACCATTATCATGCATAAAGTTATAGAGATGACCAGTTTATGCTATAGTCAAGGCAAAGTGCCTGACGGTAGTGGAAATAAGATTCGGTGATGGCAACATCCATATAAATTCAAGAACAAAGGCTTTTAATATTTTCTACATAAAATGCCTTCCCAATATATAGAAGAAGAGAAACTCAATTTAGGATTAGTTTCATAAAAAAAAAGTGAAACTATGAGCCTAATATTTCTCCTGGATATACATATGAAAGCCATGTGATGTTGTGAGGGGTAAAATAAAAGAGTTGTCAACTTTATTACTGCGATTGAAGTTGCAAACTCATTGAAGAAGACATAATAATAAATCTAAATGTCAGCAGAAGTATGGTCAAAAGGAAACACAAAATAGCATAAGGGGTACATTTACCTGGAGCAGCATAACCTACAGTCCCTCTTATGCCGATGGAACTTGATTGATTTGCAGAAGATTCACATGTTGCTTCTAGAAGAAATTTTGCTAGCCCAAAATCACCCAAGTGTGCACTCATCTCATTGTCTAGAAGAACGTTGCCAGGCTTCAAATCACAGTGAACTATTGGTTCTGAGCAATGATGGTGAAGATAATCAAGTGCAGAAGCAATATCAATAGTAATATTTAACCTTTGTAGAAGGTTTAAAGTCCTTGACGCCTCGTGCGCATTGTTCTCATTTGGATGCAACCACTTGTCTAGGCTCCCATTGACCATGAAATCGTAAACAAGAGCTTTGAAATCATTACCCTGATAGTCAATACTTGAACATGCTGTGAGAACCTTTAAAATGTTTCGATGTTTGATGCTCCTCAAAGCCTTACATTCGGCAATGAAACTTTTGAAAGCTCCTCGGTATTGAAGGTCTATTACCTTCACTGCAACAATTGTTTCACCCTGATCAAGATCGAGAAGCCCTTTGTACACCGAACCAAACCTACCCACGCCGACCAAGTTGGCAGCAGAGAACCCATTGGTTGCTTTAAGTAGAGTTTGATAGGACAACTGTGGAAATGGTTTACCAAACCATCTAAAAGCAGGTACTTCTGTTCTCTTTCTAAACCACCAACGATGTAGGAGATACAACCCCAGAATTAGTCCTAAAACTCCAAAAGATGTGGGGATTATTAACTTGGGTGTAAATCTTTTTGCACTAAAGCCCTTTAGGTGACAACCGCTCAATTGTAAAGCAGCTATACCCCCACAAAGCTTGTTGTTTCCCTTAACAGAAATAGCTGTGACATTCTTAAATATGCCTATTTTTGGTACTGCACCCTCAAAGTTATTAAACGATATATTTAGTAACTCTAAGAAGACGAAGCCCTCTAAATAATTTGGTATTTCCCCTGAAAAGCTATTGCGAGAGATATCCAATTCCACCATACCTCTCAGAAGACTTAGAGATGAAGGAAGGCTTCCCGAGAAATTGTTTCCTTCTATATGTATTGACATCAGTTTTACGCAACTACCGAGAGTGTTTGGAATTTTACCAAACATCATATTCTCAGAAACATCGAGTGTTTCTAGATTTATTGAACGTCCGATTTCCATTGGTAAGGACCCAATCAATCGGTTTTGAGATAGGTTCAAAGACACCATTGATGATAGACTCATAATTTCTGGAGGAATTGTGCCAATAAGATTGTTTCCACTTAAATCTAACAATAGAACTGGACACTTCTGTAAACTTGAAGGAATGCTGCCGTCAAAATTATTTCCGTATAAATAAATTTCAGCTAATGAAGTGAAATTTTGCAAAGACGATGGGATTTTCCCATAGAAGTTATTATTCGATAGATACAGACCATACAACTTTTGAAGGTTCCAAATATTAGGAGGAATTTTACCTCTCAAATGATTGCTTTCAACATCAATAGCCTCAAGATTGATCAGATTCCCTAGACAAGTTGGGATGTTCCCACCTATCTCATTTGTGTGAGCATATAAGTAAGTGACACTGGTGGAGAAATTGCAGATTGATTCAGGCAACACCCCTCCGAATTGGTTTATACTCAGACCCACGGCTTCCAAATTCGTTGCATTGATCACCGAGTCGAGAAAGCTCAAGTCATCTTTTTGTCGTGTCCCTAGATGATTGTCAGATAAGCGCAACTTCACAAGACCATTCAACTTTCCCAAAGGAGGAACTTTTCCAGTGAATTTGTTGTTTTGCAACTGAAGGAAACTCAGCTTGGTGGCGTTAGATATTGAGATTGGAATGGATCTAGTAAACAAGTTGAAATGAACTCCAAGAAAACCGAGATTCGGAAGAGTATTTCCTAGGTTTGAGGGAAGACTCCCTTGAATTTGGTTGCCCCCCACATCAATAACGGAGATGGAAGAGATATTAAATATTAGCGGTGGAATAGTACCGATCAACTGGTTGTACCCCACTGCAAAAATTTCCAAGTTTCTCAATCGACCCAGAGAATATGGTATACTCCCGCTAATACTATTTTCGGTTGCTAAAAGCACCTCAAGAGATGATAGATTCCCGAAAGTAGAAGGCACTCCTCCTGTTAGATTGTTTTTTGCAAAATACACTCCAGTGAGCTTATTAAGGGAACCAAGCTCAGCAGGAATTTTGCCTACCAACCGATTGCCAGTAAATTTTGCCTACCTACCAACATATTAGCTGGAATTTCACCCGTAATAGAATTATTAAGCACTGTTAATGTTTTTAATCTTCTCAGGCGGCCAAGTTCGGGGGGGATTATACCGCCCAAGCTGTTGTTAACCAACCATAGATCCTGGAGAAAGCTCAAATTTGCAACTTGAGATGAAATAGAGCCGGTTAGTTTCTGACCCTCTAACCGCAACCTAGTGACTCTTTGGTGCCGACGGCCACATGTTACCCCAAACCATCGACAGAAGTGGATTGATTCGTTCCACGAGTTTAGAGCTCCAAAGGGATCACCAGTTATAGCAGACTTGAAAGCAAGCAAGGCTAGACGGTCAGTCTCGTTCCCGCCTTGCACAGAGCCGGCTAAAACATGAGGCAAGCCGTAACCCAAGCACAGTACTAGGAAACCAGCAGGCATGAAAAGGAAGAGCGGAGATGCCATTGCAAGACCCATCTAGTGTACTGAAAGTTAAAAGCACTGTATGTTAGTTAGTCCCCGAGGAAGTATTTAGATGTTTGTCAAAATGTGTGGTTACATTATTATTATTGTGTCATTTATGAATTCTGCATTCTAGGGAACATAGCTGATTTTGGTTTTTTTTTCTTTTTTAAATTTCATTCTCTATACATATTCAGATATATAATTTTTTGAAGCTTGTTCAAAATTGCTAAATTCATTATGTTGAAATGTAAGTATTCTAAGATTATGCATTTTAAATGGAATGGAGATCTTCATTTTATGGGTGGAATGAAGAGGATGTGGTTCCTAAATAATACAAGTTTTAAAATAAAAATTGCGAAAGCAATATGGTTTGTTACCTATCAATACATTTCAATACCCGCACCACAATTCAACTTTTAAAAAATTTTGCTCCACACAAACCCCATAACCTCAATTCCCTGATCTTTACCATCATCCAAACAATCCTAAAGGGAGGAGAAGACTTCCAACTTCCAAGTCTTTGGTCTTTGGACATTGGCTGAATCCTAAATTGAGGAGACGAAGACTTCCAAGTCTGATTGCGTTGCTAGTTGGGCGACCGTGATGTGCTCTCAAATTTTATCTAATTTTTAGGGCTCCAAATATTATACGTTCTTGCTCCTTATATTATGGCAAAATCAGTAGCAAAATTTTATTAAAACTTAGGGGCCAATTTAAATGGAAGCCCAAAGCAAAAATGTGATATCCACATCGGTTAGCTACCGAAACGTTGATTAAACTATGTGGTAATGCGGCTAATGCCCCCTATTTTCTATTAAATGAGTTAATAACTTTTGAGCTACATGGTTAAGCAAAGAATTCATGGATCAGTTGGAGTGGATCATTAAAACTAGCTAGTATCAGAGCCTGCACCAACTAGATGTGTGGGAAAGGTACCGTTAACAGACATGTTTGGGTGGCGACAAGGGACGAGCCTGAGATGCTTGAGCGGGTCCCATATGAGACGAGTTTGAAGAATTTGACGTGTTGAAGGGGGTACTTATTATACATAGTTTGGTAATGGTGGGTGGAAGATGGACCGTGAGGCGCACGAGGATATTGCAATATTAAGTTTAGGAGAAAGTGAATTCCACATCGATGTCATTTCAAAAAGGCCCAAAAATGATGGTGTAAGTGTAGCTGAAATTAAAATTAATAAAAATCTAGAGGCCGGTCCTTGTTTTTAGATTCATTTTCATCGCAACTCTATTTATTGTTTCCGAGCCCAGTAACGCGCGCACAGCAATTGATTCCTGGGTAAAGAGTTAATGGGTAAAAATAGAAGATAATTTTAGAAAGTGGAAGTAAAAGTTGATGTGAGAAGTGTAAAATAGAGGTAAAAGTTGATGTGAAATATGTAATTATGATGTTTCTTTAATAAATTTGATTTACAAAGCAACACATTTAAACTGGGACCTTTCTATTGTCAGCCCACTGGAGAGACGATAAGAGTACTCTTTGACCTGTAAGAGTGTATTCTTACCGATAAGAGTGCAAACACTTACCGGTAGGAATGCACTCTTACCAGTCAAAAAGTAAGTTTATTGTTCGCCCGAGGGCTGACGGTAGAGTTTTCCTTTAAACTATTTTGTCATTTTCTTATTTGTTTACATTATAAATTTTAAAATGTCATAAACGGTATTTTAGATTTGAAGAATTCGACAATGAGGGAGTTATATAGGTTGGAAGGGGTTGCGGCCCTTGTGGGTGAGCCACGGTATTCATTTGAATGTGTAGGGGCAATTTTGGAAAGGGAAAAAGTAAGAAACACCTGCATGCTTTTAAAAGTAGTATATAGATAGATAATTTTTTGATTCGTTTACTTGGAAAAGAAACTATTGAAGCTTGTTTAAAATTGCTAATTTTATTATGTTAAAACGTAGGTATTTTAAGAATATGCGTTTTAAATGGAATGGAGATCTCCATTTTATGGGTAGAATGGAGATGATGCGGTTCTAAAGAATACACGCTTTAAAATAAAAACTGTGAAAACAATAGCGTTTGTTACCTATCAACACATTTCTTTACCCGCTTCACAATTCAACTTTTACAAATTTTGCAAAATTTAAGTCTTTGGCCTAATGTAAAGAGACGAAGACTTCCAGTCAAGTCTTTGGTCCTTTCTCTGTTTTGGAATGTATGAAGAAATGGTGACTTCCAAGTCTCTGGTCTTTGGCTGAATCCTAAAGACGAAGACTAATTCCAAGTCTTTGGTCTTTGGCTTTTTGAAGTGGGATCCAAAGAAGAAGGCAACACATGTTTTTGCATTTGGAAAAGCGGGGGAGTGTATTTTCAAAGATCACGCAGGCTGTGCAATTGGATTTTGAAAATAACAGGCTTCCACGAAGATAATTAGAAACATTCCCAATT
>JAXBDA010005990.1:0-22271 GCA_036023075.1 Gaultheria prostrata | reverse complement strand
CCTGCACCCTATCGTGGTGTCATGGTCGACTACGTACTGCGCGCCCGGCCCTACTCGTGGCCTCTCTAGCTCGGCTCCCCTGTAGGGCATATCCACGTTGTATGGCCGAGCTAGGGCGCCTAAGAGGAAGTATGGGTTTTACCCTCTCCAGTTTTGTAGCTTGGTGCTCCTTTTGGTTAAACAAACTTTACTTGCATGATTGCATCAGACGAAACCACCTAACAAAAAGCCATCCATATGCAGTGAGGCAACCAACATATCGATGGTTAATCAAAAACTCAATATCCATCACAAAATATAACTTCGATGGACAACTGACCTCGGCCACCTTTCAAGTTTTGGGATCCAATCCATGCAGGATAACTCCTAGTGCCTATAAAAATGGCGCTGCCCTCCTGTTCTGGAGTTGAAGTACGAGATGAAAAAAGGGTAACTGATAAACTGAAAAACTAAGGGCAATTATAGCGAAAGCTCGTAATTTCGTGGGGTTAGGTTGTTTGAAAGTTGAGTTTGGCTACATTGCCCCACTCATACCTAATTCCCTCCAGCCCTGATTATTTTAGAAAAACGATCGAGGAAGGATTATTACCCCGGATTCTCAACAATATAAGCTACTACCGAAAGAATCGAGTCTAAATAGAAGACTTATAAGGCCTCCAAAATCAGGCCCATTC
This sequence comes from Gaultheria prostrata, assembly GCA_036023075.1. Taxonomy (NCBI): domain Eukaryota; kingdom Viridiplantae; phylum Streptophyta; class Magnoliopsida; order Ericales; family Ericaceae; genus Gaultheria; species Gaultheria prostrata. The sequence goes on along the minus strand of JAXBDA010005990.1, from coordinate 21,597 downwards.
TTCTCCCTCCATATGACTTATTACACAATCCACATCAAACAAAGAGAGATCATATTCCAAAACTTCCTCTTCCTTTTCCTTACCATTATGCCTCTCCGTGAATGAAGTCTCTCCACCCCTCGTCCCGAGAAGAACCAAGTCACACTAGACCAAGATAGAACCGAAAAAGTAGTGAAAACCATATAAACACGTAAACATTCACATAAATAAGGGCACGCGTGAGAAATTAGAAATGCAGATTTGCTTCCTATAATTTTAAAACCTCATCCAGTACAAACAGTCAATGTCGTTCTGTTTTCTTCCCATTGTTCCTTCACATTTAACAACCACCAAAGGTACATTTAAAGTTCAGATAACTCCAAAATTTTCCAAATTAATCTGCCAAGTTTCTGTGCTGCCCTATCATTGTCCAACTAAGTTCCCACAATTCGGAAGGCGGCAAAATTGTAAGTCGGACAATGCCCAGCCATCTGTTATTCGCTGAGTTGACAAGTTTTAAACACCAAAAAGTAAATGTCATGTGCTAAGCTATTTCTTCCAAGTTGTAATGATAATTAAGTTATTAAAGTAAGTAGTGTACAACCAGCAAAATGGACCCCAAATATCAATCGCACTATCACAGAAAGGTTTAAAGAAGACAATAGAGCCTTACATCCATAAAAAGATCAAGAAGCTTCTGTCTCGCTAACTACAAATGCTTGAATAAGACTCTGTGCAGCATGAGTTTGCTCAGGTGTGCCAGATATTATAATCTTGGTTTCAGTTGCCCCAGGTTTCGGATCGATAATGGTAACTTTAGCATCGGAAATTTGCAAGAGTTGTCAAAATTTCTACTTCATTCCTTAAGGGTATTTGCAAAAACAGATCAACAGTAATAAAATCATTATCAAGGTCGTGACTCGTGAGATCCAAGAATGAGTGCCTAAAGTGATTTGTTTGTTAATCAGAGACGTATTCATCCTCTGGCGTGTAGACTCGTGAGATCCAAGAATGAGTGCCTAAAGTGATTCGTTTGTTAATCAGAGACGTATTCATCCTCTGGCGTGTATATCCAGAAAGACTGCAAATGGGAAGGCACTTCTAGACCTTAGAAGCACTTCCACACCTTACTGAAGCAAGTGAAAGATTTTTTCCCAGTAGCAATCATGGCGATAATAAGATGATCAGTTTCTTGTTTCCCTATGTTGATCTATTTGTACTAATTTCCCTATTATCAACATGATTAATACAAATTCCTCTATTTTCCAGCACTGGGAAAAAAATTCTAGTACAGGAATTACTGTAGAAAAATAATCAAACATCAGTAGGCTCAGTACTAATTCCTTTTGGGCACTTCATTTTCTACTTAATTTTACGGAGTTTTGGTAACAAACAGTAGAGGGTTTCCAGAACCAGTGTAAGCATATTATTTCCAAATAATGCACACACCTACAAATCATCACAAGGATTCCTTGACCTTTGCATTTCATATAAAGACATAAAAAGACATCTAGCTACATATTCTTTGGTATGTAAAGACCCATTGCAATGACTATTTTGATGGAACAAAAAACCAAATCTGCTTTCACCTAGAGAGTAAGGAAAAGATGTACAATATTTGATATGGTTTCCTTGACCTCTGCATTTTCTTGTGTGCACAAACAAAAAGGGGAAAACATACAACTTTCATGTAATGGAAAGATTTTCATGGTACTAAACATCAATAGTTTCTGCCCTGACAGTGCTTGAACAAGCTCTTTGAAGAAACACTAGAACATTCCCACATGTACATAAGAATTCAATACAGTTTCAAACTCTGCATAGGGAAGGTAATTTCAAGTAATGTGAATCAAACGCAAATAAGAGCAAGCTGATATCATATTTATGAACAGTTCAGTAATATAATGCAACATACTTAAGAAAATAACGCTCAGCCCAGAGAACATAGAGAGACACTAAAGACGATTATCAGACGAAAAAAATACCTCTCGAATTCGTTTCAGACATCCACCATCCTCTCCATAAATAGCAGGAACAACAGAACGAGGGACAACAACTTCCACAGTGGTGTTTGTGATGATGGCAAGATGACTTCCTCTGCATATATTAAATAAGATGTAATTTAATAAAATTCTAAACATTAACAAAATTTGAGCAAACAATTGGAAAGAAACACTAAAAAGCATCAAGTTTGTATGAATAGCTCTATGAAGTACCGACCCTCCAAATCCACGCATCCTTCTTTGGGGAGCTCCTGGAAAGTCCGGCATACCTAAAGGCCCACCACCTTCAGCAAGTCCCTACAACCCATTAGGGAAGATCAGTAAATTAACCACACACACAAAAAATGCACAATTTTCTGGACAAACGGTATCTTTCCCATCTTTAAACATATTATTACAGTATATGCTTCTCCCTCAAAAGATATTCCTAAAGAAATGCTCTCCTTTTTTTGCTGTCATAGAGAGAAGAATATTGACCCATCAAGTATACAAAACGCAACTTGATAAAGCTACCACAGGTGAAAACCCAAGATGATAATTATGGTATGCAGCAAACCCTGCAAGATTAAAAAGAAAACATTTTATAAGTGAGATAATAAAGATTGATACCTGAGGACAGCATGCTGAAGATGGATTTCTTTCCAAAATGCTATGGGGCATGCCCGGTCTGTGCATATTGTGCATAATGGAGGTCCTAAATTGGAATACCTTCCCGGCGGTGAAATATCCCTCCCTCCATAGGAAGGAAATGGAGGTGGTTGATCTGGGAAAGGATGATCCGTAGATGGAAATGCATCACAGAAAAAGTGATCTTGCAACCTAGTTGTTATATGCATAAGAGCATCTTGCACTCTTTCAAAATCTCCATTTACCTGTGTAAGCTCCATCGGCCGAGCTCCTTTTGGTTGGCACTTTCATGCCGAAAACACACATTCACATGTATCCCTTTTTATTACTTTGTAATTTCTTTTTAGAGGGTCCGTTTAGGTTGTGGAAAGAATTAATTGTGTCTTGTAACGGTCGTAATTAGTCAAGACACATGCGATTCGTAACAGCAGATTTTGCGGATTGATTTGCACGGGATTGGAAAGATTGGAACAATGCAATTGGAAAGATTTTTTTCAGCAAGAAAATCTTTCTTTATTTGAAAGGTAATCAGACAAGTGTGACGAGATTCTCAACTAATTTGAGGGGATTATTTGGCAGTCAGATAAGGGAAGATTTCACTAATTGATTTCTGCTTCACGGCTCGGGATACGGCTCGAGCCATTCCTGCCGTGTCTCAAAGTTTATAAATTAACACATAAGGGTAACACAAAAAATTACGTCTTTTGAGAGCAGCAGAGACGACATCTTTGAGAGAGAAAAACACGTCTGCTCTAATACTTTGGGTCTTGGAGATCAATCATTCAATATTGTTACAAGTATTCTCCTAGAAGTTTGATTCACCTTCAATCCATACGATTGAGTTGCTTCCAGTGGATTTCTAGAAGGGTGATCAGAAGGCTCGAGGATTTGAGGCCACGGCAGTCAAGCACGGGGTACGGTGAACGAGGATTCGGCTATCATTCTTGAGTCAATTGTGAGGATTCTCAATTGTGTAGTAAGTATGATTGTAACCGTATAATATTTTTATTAGTGATTGATTCCTTCCCGTGATTTTTTTCCCGTTCAGGGGTTTTCCATGTATATCTGGTGTTCTTCGTATTTTGATTCATTACCTACTTTTCGATGTTCCCCGAACATTGATGGGGTCGTTTTCCCCGCTCCAAGCAATGGGACACCAGTCGGAGGACTATATTTATCACCTCAAACCTCATTTAATATAACTCAAGTGAATCCAAAAACCATTAACAATTCAATCTCGGTAGACCAGCACTATTCTAATCCAATTCATCCTGAAATGTCCCTACACGAGTACAAATCTCACACCAAAATGCTACCCCGCCAATATGGTCCAATCGTTGTACAATTTCAACCCGCCAAACAATCTACCCAAAGGCTAGAATGCCAATCCAGGACTTGGGTTCTCTATTGGTGTTTTAATCTTTTGAATTTCATGTGTTCGGTTCTTATAAAAGGTTTAACAATCCATTTTCAGTTCCGAAATTGAAAGCCTGATAGGGGTTTGATATGATGACAAGTGACAACTAACAAGTTAGTTGGGCTAATGAACCCCGGTCCGGGGACGAAACTAGCTGGACTTGGGAAGTGTGTCCACCTGCTACCAAATGGCTAGTGAAGTTAGGGCTCACATAAGGCTTCCACTAACTTAAAAAGCCAAAAACAAGCTTATTATGCTTTTCGAGACATGTCATCCCTTCACAATACATTTTCTAAAAAAACACAAAAATCAACACGTATTTTGAGCTCTCACATAAAAAAGCTAAAAAGCCAAAAACACCAAGTTAGAGTCACATCCCCTTAGTCACCCTTCCAACCCAAAAATTCTAGATTTAGCCATGCATATTGAGCTCTATGAAAAAAGTTGTTGTACATAGAAAAAAAGTCCGTGAATTTTTCTCGCATCCAAGTTTCAAGTCGGACCACCATTTCTTTTGCAGGTTAAACAGTGAATTCGTAATTTGACTATTTCAGATGATTTAAGTGGTAAGCGAGAAGCAAACAAAAACGAAAATGAGAAGACTCTGACGATCCGTAAGGACCATAACCCAAGCAAATTCACTAAAATCAAGCAAAAAATAGCGGTTCCGAAACATAAAACAGAGTGAAGAAACTGAACACAATCAAATTGACACAAATGCTACAAAAAACACACCACCCATAACCAATCCCGCATGTGTATGTATAAAATTTAGAGCTAGAGAGATGTACAGTTTCAATTAGCGATTGATTGTTTGCTAGCTTGGATTTTCGACTGAACTCTCTGTGTTGCTTTTCTTCAGTTTCTTCACGAAGGAGAGGAGAGTTTTTCATTTTTATCCCAAACTATTCGTGTTTTTTCTACATAGTCCCTAAATTATTATTTTAACGATGTCATCCCCAAGACTATGTACATATTTTCTATTTCATCCTTAAACTATCAATTCAAGGATTTCATCTTGATTTAACCGATTTCATCCCCAAATAGGAGTTTAAAAAGGACCAAGTAAGTTGCAAAACAGGTAGTTTATGGGATGAAATCGTCAAATTGATCGTTTAGAGACCAAGTAGAACAAATGTGCGTAGTTTAGGGGATATAATCATCAAATTGATAATTTAGGGACGAAGTAAAAAAAATATCTATAGTTTAGGAGATAAAAATGAAAAAAAAACTCCGAAGGAGAAAGGGGCCCAGATGCTAAAACCAAACCCTTAAGTTTAGGGTTTTATAATACGGTTTTATGGATTACTTACATATTGCCCCCTGGAGTATAAAATTATTCAAATTGTTACCATTTTAACTATAAAATTTACAGTTGACAACCTTTAAACTAGGGGTGCACATACACCGGGCTGAGTATTATATATTTTAAACAGTTATAACATTTGACACGTGTTACGCGATAAAGTCAGATCACATCACAATTTGATCTCTATAAGTGCATTTCCTTTTAGAAAGATCAAAAAAGGAATGGCTGAAAATGTACGCATGATGACAAAGTTTAACTTTACGTATACAAGGATGTTGCATTTGATAACAAAAGCAGTTAGTAATGATATGACTATGCAAAACTGCATAAATCATTTTGTTGCTTTCGTTAATTCACATAAAATATGAAATTACTGACAACCTAAATCTAAAACATATGACAAATCTCTTATCCAATTTAATAATAACTCATGTGGGATTGAATCAGAATATAAACACGACGACAAAGTTTAGCTTTACGTATGTACGGATATTGCATTTGATAACAAAAGCAGTTAGTAATGACGATAACTATGCAAAACTGCATAAAATACTTTGTCGCCTTCGTTAATTCACATAAAATCTTTTACTACTGAAAACCAAATGACAAATCTCTTATCCAAGTTAATAATAACTCTTGTGTAGTATAGTGCATGTGCATAAATATGTAAGGGTTGAATTGGTGCCATGTTATGTGAAGTTCAGTATGAATTGCTTTCAACCAAAGAATACAAATGTCAAGTGATTTCTAACACATACAACCGTTAAGCATGAATGGAAAAAGAAAAAGCCGACACAAATTAAAATACCAGTACAAAAATAAAGAATCCTTATCTAAAATAAAAGGGTAGTGATATTTTTAATAAATAATATTTATAACGGTAGATTCTGTCGATCAATTTCAAATTTAGGCAAGACCATAATGGTTAACCTGCAGTGTTCATTGGAAGCAAATAATAATAAATTAATATTCAATTATTTACCTTATTGCACATGATACTTTACGAAATATAAATCCCATACATGCTATCTTTAATGGTTTCTTTATAGAGGAATTTTCCATAAGATTTTTTCCCTTAAAATTTATATTATAATACATTTTAAATGTCGGAAGCATTGCTAGGAATTTTAATAGCCAAAGCTTATCGGACTATAATCTCTTTTTTTTTTTTTTGGGTAAAGAGATAGAAGTATATGTTAAACCAAAACCACCGGCCCAAAACCGGCAACCAATACAAGCAACACAAAACAACCGGCCCAAAACCGCCGGCCAAAAAATCAACTGCAAAAAATAACAAGAAAATACACAAAAATTAAAAAAGTACAGAAAATAAAAATGGCGGAGCCATTGCCGGAGTTGTCACCACGCCGCCGTCGTTGTCAGGAGTCCGGATCTGGAAATCCTAGATGCATTTATCAAATCTAAAAAAAAAACTCAACTACAAAAAATAACCAAAAAATACACAAAACTTAAGAAAGTATAGAAAATAAAAATGCTAGAGCCATTGCCGGAATTGTCACCACGCCGCTATCGTTGTCAGGAGTTCGGATCTGGAAATCCCAGATGGATTTATCAAATCTAAAACAATATCATTCTCATTACCGAATAGGAATAGTCTTTTTTATTATTCACTTACTATGCCCATTAAACGAAAGCATAGCCCAAGCAAAAGAGCCAGTCCACAATCATGGATGGAGCCATAAAGGAATATGAGGGGTGATCGCGGTCTATCTACCCATGGATGGAGCCATGAAGGGATAAGAGGGGTGACTCTCTTGACCCCTCTCACTTTAATTTTTCACAATGATTTTTGATAGTTTGGAGCTAAATTTTACAATTTTAACCCCTAAAAAATTTCACAAATTGCCCCAATTTATTTAAAATGTATAGAAATCTCAAGTTTTTACTTCTTTTCGAGAGTCGATAGTATTACAAATGAGGCTATTATAAATTATTTTTGAAATATAATAACTCACTGAGACCAATTATAAAGCAAAAATAGGTCGATGTATCACTGTATATCTACGTTATAATTAAGCTCTTAATTTAGTTATTTCTTTGCATGAGAAATTAGAAAAAATAACTTGCATATAGATCTGTTTTTTTGCCCCACTAAATTAAAATATGGACTCCGCCCCTGTCTACAATGACATGTGTGTTTCATCACCCAGTTTTCATTTCGCTTGTATGTCATTCCAACAGTGTTATGCAAGTTTAGCGTATCTTGTAAGGCTGTACATATATGTTTGCAATCTAGATTCCGCTGCCTGTATGGCTAGGGGTGCAAAATGAGCCAAAAATTGAGCCCGAGCTCTTATTGAGCTGAGTCAGGGTAATTTATTAAACGATCGAGCCTCCTTTAATGAGCCAAGCCTATATAAACGAGCCGAGCCATGCTGAGATTTCCCAAGCTCGTTTACTAAACGAGCCCAAAACTCGAGCTCGGCTCGATTACCAAACGAGCTGAGCCACGAGTTGGTCGCGAGCAGCTTGGTTCTTTTGCAGCCCTAATAGCTATTGGACAATTAGGTCTGATCCAATGCAACAATTACTAAACCTATCTTTACGCTATTTATATGCCAATGTTCTTGTCTGTTTTTTATAGCGTCGGTAATACCCATGAGACAAGAAGATCTGGTTTACATTGCAAGGCGATAAATTGGACGCCATTGATTCTAGTTATCAACATGCTGTTCGTGTCATAGCAACTATGATGTTTACCATTTATGGTTCGTAGCTTCCACTTGAAATTGATCGAGAGACTACAAGCACAGTGGGGCATCACATGAATGGATGCAACAACTACCGAATGGTTTTTGCGCTAAGCATCTCATTTATTCTAAACTTCCGTTTTAATTCCTTCTAAATTTCATGAGCCCAATTTTAGGGCACAAGCTGGGTACCATACAAATCGAATGGAGTAGGAACCATCCTAACAACGATGAACAATGGAAGAACGGAGTATGCATGAGCAGCAGCTTATTCACCACGAAGTATGCATTATTTATTCCTATAAAGAATTGTAAAGAGGGAAAAATCTATTGGTCCATTTGTTTGCTAAGAGCATGAGCAGCAGCTTGGACAAAAATTTAGCCAAAAATGCTAGTGAACAGTGCACATTTAACTCACATATCTTTCAGCACTCCAACAATACAATCTATTTTACCTATACTCCATTAAAATATTATTTTTCTCTTTCCCACTATATACATATATCTATCGATATAGATATAGTATTTCGCAATTTGGGTTTAATCACTGTCAACGATTCAACCATCGGAACTCATAAATCGTCTACAATCAAAACTCGGGGGTGCCGATGGTCAACAAATTTTTAGGCCGTTGATTGGAACTCACAAGTTATCGTCGATCAGAACTTGTAGGCGGCGGCGATTGGGGTCGCGGATCGTCACGTTTTGGTGCGGTTGGCCAGATGTTGATCAGTCACCGTTTGATATTAGGAGTATCCTGCACTTGCTCTAAGGTGGAAGCTCAACATAATATTAATTTAAATCTTTTGCTGTTCAAAAAAAATTTAAATCTTTCTCTGGGGCAAAGAAAAACGAACATGTGAATCTAACTCATGGAAAGATGTTATTAATCCGTTGTGATTAATACCTACTTCCCTAAAAAAAATCGTTAAGTTATAGTTACATTATTTCGGATCCATAATGTATTGAACGTCCTACGCAGGTTAATTCGTGTGTTTCTTCAGAAAAACATCTTTCGACACCTCGTCGAGCATCACCCTTTTGACTTGCACCCCCCTTATGATATCATGACTCGCAACTACCTTATCAAAGCTTGCCTCCCCAATATTCAAGAAAGAATGACCCACCAGCGATGACTTCTTCCCCTTTTGAAACTTCATTAATTTTGTTAGGAATTGAACAACACCATCAATCCACAGCGCTCTCACGGATTTTGAAAACTAGAGTGACAAAAATCACAATTCAAAAAAAATGCGTAATAAATAGAAAACAGGGAAATACAAACTGATATAGATGGAAAAACCTCAATGTGAGAACAATGCATAAAAAAATAATTGTTGGTCCATGTGTCTGCTCTGAATTTATTTGTCTTAAAAGAGTGTCGGTGTTATTTACTTTTGGTGATCTTTGGGTCATTTATTTTGTCATTTTGCGATGAATAATTCTTCTCCGCTAGAGAAATCAACAATAAAAATCTGGAGCAAAATTTAAAAAGTAAAGATAAGACGACAATAAAGACATGTATTTCAAATTTTACTGTCTTTAGTGAATTTGTTTACATTTTATTGTACTTTCTATTTTTTAGACTCTCTCATAGAGACGAATGAATAATCCAAAAAATTTGATGCGACTCTAACAAAAATTCAAAAGTGGGAACAAAAATATCAAATATCAACCTATCCCAAAGGGCTCATAAAACTACATCCTTTTTTAAGACACTCGGACAATTCTTCCAAGAACAATCACAATGCATACATTCTAGAAAAACCACCACTATCGCCAATTGTGGCAAAACCAATCACTTTAATAACCATTATTATTTGATTGTTGCAAAGAAAGAACACTAAGAAAAGTGAGCTTGGAAATAGCAAAATGAGGCCCTGATTCATACAAATCTTGGTTCTATAACTCAAGGATTTTGAGATCTTGTTGGTTTATCTATCTCACGCCACAGAGCATCTCCCATGACATAATCTTGATATATATTCACCCAGTGTATTCAAATCATCTCGGTTCTAGATCACTAATTGATACTACATTCACAGACAACTCTACTGATTTTCTCCTAGACCGGTCCGACTCTAAGCCTGTTCTGCTCCAAGCAAGGAATGCTGGCGGTTGAGGAAGGGATAGAGTAGCAAAGTAGCCGTCCAGCATTGCAACAACGGTTGCCATGGAGGGCCTGGCATATGGATCATCTTGAACACATAATAAGGCGATATGGATGCATTTAATGACTTCATCTCTTGAATAAGGACCTTTCTGAGTTGGATCCATCAGATGCAAGGGTGCTCCATCATTCCACAACTTCCAAGCCTGCAAGAATTCGGAATACATGGCTTATGGATGCACAGAAAAAGAATAGTCTACATAAGTAGGATGAAGGTTGAATTGCTCACATAGCTGAGAAGGTCTGTGGCAATGTCCGATTGGCAAAAGCTATTATTCTTCATGCCAGTAATAATTTTCAAAATTAAGACACCGAAGCTAAACACATCAGATTTGGTAGAGAATTGTCCATGCATTGCATACTCTGGAGACATATAACCACTGCAAGCCCAAAATAACCATTTCTCTATCAATAAAATATTAGAAGACAAATAGGAAATTTGCATATTGACAAAAAACAATTGAGGACGCAATGCACCAAAATCTATTTGAAAAAAACAACCCATAAGCTGTCACTAGGAAGTAGGAAGCTATGCATTATATTTCCTTTCCGACGTTTGAGTCCAAAGTTTTTTCTTTTTTTGGAAGACTTGTGTAAATACATTAAGTGTGATTGTATGAAGTGCCTGTTTGCGTGATTGCATAAAGGGTATAGGAAAACCTAACGCAAGGGTATAGGCACACAACTTACAATGTTCCAATGATTTCACTTGCAATTCCTTGAGTTTGATCCACTCTCAAAATCTGAGCCATGCCAAAATCTGAAATTTTTGCATTCATATCTCCATCTAGTAGAATATTGCTCGCTTTCAGATCACGGTGGATAATCCTAAGTTCGGAATCTTCATGAAGGTATAACATCCCGCGAGCTATCCCTCCTATAATCTTGTAACGTCTTGACCAATCCAGAATCTGTTCTTCTTGCTGATCTGTGCATTGATTGATCCAAATGCAAGTTCAAGTTAGAAATAAAGAACTAGACTTCGGACCAACGTGTATAATGTAATTCTGTTTCCAAAAATTGAGACAAAAGCAAAAGAACACATTAAAGTGGTCTCAGCTCTGAGCAAGCATGCGAATTGCTCCTTTAACACACTATTCATACTGCATTCCATTCAGCTATGCCTGTGTTTTGGAGAGAGAAGTCCTCATTGGATTCCGAGGCATAATATTCATGGCAACAAAAATTAATAACAAGCAATATCAACGAAGAGTTGTTTAGAATGCCAAACCCAATAAAAAGTAATCGAGGCTCTTGTTGGGCACAAACTCATAAATGAGTAATTTTTCTTCTCCTTCCAAGCAAAATCCGAGTAGCCTCACTAGGTTTCTATGTTGAAGCTTGGCTATCGTCAACACCTCATTCTTGAATTCTTGTTCACCTTGCCCTGAGGTTTGAGATAGCCTCTTCACAGCTACCACTTGTCCATTTGGAAGTAAACCCTGAGAATGCAAAAGATCCGGTGAAATGTTTAGATCCAAAGTAAGACAATTTGTAAAATTTTCTGACGATTTTTGGGAAAATAAAAACCTTGTAAACTTGACCAAATCCACCTTCACCGATTTTGCTATCTTCTGAGAAGTTGTTTGTGGCAGCTTGAATTGTACCCAAACCATATTGCAAGGACTGCATTGCTGAGATGTCGTCCCCAGCTGTACAAATCAGAAGTTGAAACAACAATAAATTGTCAAACCAAGAATGTACAAGAAGTTGTTTTTGGTCAATGTCATTCTTTCGTTTATGTTAGTTCGGGCCAGAAGAAGTTATTTTCCTTTCTTCTTACCATTGTCCCATTTTATAGAATCAGACTTCTTCTTGGCCCTCCTAGTTAGGCAACAAAAGCCTGCTATGAAAAGCATAATAGCGACCCCAATTGGTACTACAATGGCAATGAGTACTTGCGATGAGATCCCCCTATTTCCTGCATTAGAAAAATCTCATCAACACACAAAAGGTAGCACTCACTATGGCAACAAACAATCTGATTGGAGTAGCGTACTGATTTCTTGATTGAAAATAACGGATAATATATCAAGGTTTGTGTCTTCAACAATCGAGCCGAGCTAAAAACAACAAAACATTAATTAAGGTGATACTGATCTCGAGCATATTAGTGAATTGTTCAAGGTTCAGTCGGAAACTTAACAAGTTCAAAAAATCTGTTCAGACTTGGTTTGTAGAGTAATGAACTTATTTCGAATCGAAGTTTTAACAAGCCCAATATGAGTTAACATCGAACAGTTTGAATTCAACACCGCGACTGCTCACATTTTGCAAACTACAATTGGTATAAGGCATTCATCCCATTTTCTTGGACCTTTCCGGGAGTATAGGCGAACATGCAGTCCGTATAATTCTATTCAATTAGTAATATTATTTCCGGTAGTGGTGGCGGCGCCGCGGCGATGGAGTGTGGCATTGTGTGGTAGTGGAAGTGGCAGAGTAGTGGTGGTGGAAGCAGCTGCGAAAGAGTGTTCGTGGTGGTGGTGGTGATACGTAGTGGTTGTAGCGGTGGAATGGTGGTTAATGGTGGTGTACTGAGGGTGGCAGTGGTAGTGGTGGTATTATGGTGGTGGGAGCCGCGGAGTGGTGGTGGTGGTGGTGGAGTGATAGTGAAGATAGTGGTTGAAGAGTGTTTGAGGTTGTGGTGGAGGTGATGGTGACGGTTAGGGCAACGACGATGGGAATGATGGAGGTGCTGGTAGTGATGGTGGTGGTGGTGGTGACAACAATGATAGTGGCGGGTGTGTGTAAGATAGTGGGTGGTCGAGGAAATAGTTGAATGCAAGTACCCATGAATTCAGTCAATGTTTTGGCCTACATTTTAAGATACACTTTACCTTTTAAGCGATATAATGTGGTTATCAAACTTATTTATTCAATTATAACATAATTCATTATATATATGAAATTCCGACAAAGGGTACATCGGGAGAGGGTAAGAAAAATGAGAAAAACAACACAAACACTAGTTTCCTGAAGGCCTTGTTAGAAAATATTTGTTTACTTTTTGTGATAAAATCGAAAATATGAACGCTATAAAATCGGAACGCAAAACCTGGAAATCGATGAAATAAAATGATGATCAAGGCGAGTGTTTAACAGTCTGTACTTAAGACAGATTCGTCCCCGCTACGATGCTTACGGTCTGTATGAACGTCTATCTCTCAACACTACTTGATCTTCACCAAACGGAAGTAGCACTCCAATCTGTTCGGTAGGCGAACTAAACTTATGTTTGAACTCTCTCCAATGAAAAGACTCCGACTCAATAAAAGTGTAGGAAAAATCAACTTACAAAAATGAATGAATGATGCCCTATATATAGGCTAACTGGTGACTCTACGAAAAGTTACCAGAGAGAAGAGATACATCTGTTCACAAAAGGACGCGTCCGTCCACAGCGAACATGTGTCAATGAAAAGATGCAACTCTAATTTAAATCAATTTTCATTTATGCTTAAATAAAATATTATATCCATAATATTTTTCCAGCAATCCCCCACATGAATGAAATTGACTTGATAACCAAAGCAAAAACAATGCAAACAACACAGAAAGAGAGAGAGTACAATAGGAAATCTCCTATATGGGGTTAAGTAGCTTTTGGTTTTGAACCTCGCCTTGTGAATAACTAGCGGACTTACTGGCTAACCAGTGAACACGATGTCTTGAACTATTCAGCCGTTTGTGTAAGCCAAGACAATAGTCAACACACAGGATCACTCCAAACACAGTTGGTTCTTACGATTGTGCCCATTTTGGCCCTGGAACACTGACGACTGGTTTTAGAGAGTGTTTTTTTAAAGAATTCAGCCTTAAAATTCTCATAGAAGCGGCCCACTTCACACTCACATAGGTGATTTCCTATTAAGAGTATCCTGTTATACCCCACTTGGATTTACCAAGGTATAAGAATCATTAAAAGTTAAACTTAACCTAAACCGCTGCAGGCATCACTGTTTCCCCATAGAAATGAGTTGGAGAGATATCTCCTTAGTGATACTCCTAAGTCTTACATAACTCGGTTGTCCCGTTGAACCTAGATCTTGGGATCTCCAGTAAACTAGGTTGGGTTGCCGTTATAGACTTTTAATTAATAGGCTTGAATCTCAATCCCCTCGATGAACCTTTGTTCTCTAGTCAAAACCCCCTTGGTTAACGGATCCGTAATATTTTTATTTGACATTGCAGTGTAAATGAGAACAAATGTTGACGGTAATTTGTCTCCTATATAAATATTGAGACTAACCATTCTCTACGGTCCTTTGTGTCATTTTTTTTTAACAACTGGTGGCCACCATATTTTATCCACTGACACAGAATTAGACCCCATAGGAACATCTTCTAAGAAATAGCGTAGCCTCTTTACTTACTTGCTTTTGTCTAATGCAATGAGTCAATCAGACTCTATTGTAGACATTACTATACACGTTTGTTTAGAGGATTTCCAAACCTTTGTTGCACTTTCAAAGTGTAAAGACATGTATCCATTCATGGATTTTTCGTCTTTTAAATCAAAAATAAAATTGACTACTCTACGCTCTAGAATACAGTTGAATATATAATATACAGTGCAACACATAGTTAAAGTTTGCGGAAATTATAATTATTACTTCCCCCACAATTTTGAAATTAATTCAGAATCTCTCAAAATCATTTCCGTAGTTAGGGACATGTGACATACTATGTCAAAACTCTTTATTCATCTCTCATGTTTCAAGGCACACTTGCAAGAAACAACCCCCACATTGAGTAATTCACCCCAATTCGAGTAACTCTTTACTCAAATTTGCACGATTTTTCCACTCGAAAAATTGCCACGATTCTATGTTAAATGCAACATGCATTCCATGTATTTTTCCGTGTTCATTGAATACTCTTCATAATATAAAAATTGATTCCACTTTATTTTTTAAAAAATAACCTGTGGGGTAATAGTTGTTCAAGTAACAACTAAATACTAAAGATAGAGAATGTTATCTAATATCTTTGTATTAGCATAACTTCGTGTTCACACTTAATATCAATCAAGTCATAAAAAGACTTAACCAATTTGCGCATTCAAGTGTACTGGAAATTTGATAAAATCTGTCAACTATTCATGCTTCTAAAACCAATATCCGAAATCTAGTTGGCGAAACCAAGAATATATCTAGTTGGCGAAACCAAGAATATATCGATCAAACCTATACTAATGGATATGTCAAAATATTTTACAATAGTTGACTCCTTTATGGATCTCAAAGATAATAGATTCATATACGGTCTAGCCGTAATTCGCATCCAACATGCATTGATCATGAATGTCTTGTACCATACACAACAAATCAAATTGATTTGTCTATCTGGAACTTCAACCGCTCCAAGAAATGGATACAAAATTTCTGTTCCCCCTTGGAACATGAATTTTGTGATGAACATGACATTTCTAAACATAAATATTCCTCATGAATAGTTACTCCCTCCGTCCTAAAATTTTTGTCCGGTCCGCAAAACGAGGACCTAAAAATAATAAGTCTTTTAAAAGAAAATTTTCTAATTTTTTTCATAAATTAAAAGTACTCGTTTATATCTAGTAACTTGTTAAAAAAAATTGCATTTTTCTTGAAAATTTTTGTGTTATTTTCAAGTTCTCGTTTTGCGGACCGGACAAAAATTTTAGGACGGAGGGAGTAATTGTTAGACCACTAACAACTAAATCAACTAACTGTAATCATAAATTTCAATATTTTTTAACAACTTTCACGTCTCTTGGTTCAAATACAACGGTCATACAACAACAGTCATATCCCGTCGTTTGAACCTAAGAGTCACACCTCTTGATGTAAACTCAATAGGCACTCTAATTGATTTAAACCAAGAGTTACACACCTTAGTTTAAACTCATCGGTCACATGTAGCCTTTAGTTTAAACTCAACTGTCATATATCCCTTAGTATGAACAAAACAGTCACACATTTTTTTTTAGTACAAACTCGAAAAGGCACACCTTTTGGTACAAACCGAAGCACTCACATCTCTAGCTATAAACCCAATAGTCGCAACTTTTAATCGAAATTCAAGGATTACTACACCTTGTGATTTATATAACCCCGAGGGTCACATGTATTTATTTATAGAACATGGTGACATTATATCTGATAAACAACATATAGTCTATTATGAATGATCACTTGGGAAAAATCCCGTCGTATTTATAAACCCTTTTAAAACCGATCAGTTATTTATAGTTAGTGTCACATAATTGATAATTCATATATCCGAGGCAAATCGTATACTCTGTTTGCACATGCAAAGAAAAATATCTAAATTTATACTCAGTAATATAGCTTTCAGGGAGACACATACAAGACATCATCAAACTTCACTAATGATGAAAATGAAGAAAAGAGAATAAAAATAAAACAACTAAAGCCTTCCCAAACACTGATTCTCCAAAGCGGTGGCAACAAATAAAATTCTCACGTGGCCAAGATTAAAAGTCCGAAAATTATCAAATGGTTAATGAAAAACCATGTTTAAGTCACTAAAATGGTTTAAAAATACAATAATGTGCCATATCCAAATGGAGGTTAAGTCCCAGAAGAGTCACAAGTTTTAAAAATTGATAATGGCCAAAGAGTCGGGACGCTAGGGTAATTGATACGGGCTCTTACAATTTTTGAAAACTCGCATCTGTAGTTTTAAAGGTTACGACTAATCCCTTACAACCATTACTGAGATCCAAATGCAAAGAAGATTCCATTTACAAGGAATAAAAATGTCAAACTTAACAAATTTCTTGCCATGCATCACAACAGGAAAAATAATTGTACGCATGTATGTGAATAAAATAATTGTACGCATGTGAAAAATTGGAAAATAATACTTGAATAAAATATTATATCCATAATATTTTTCCAACAGGCCTCAAACATTACCGCCCTCATTGGTGAGGTATAGACTATGCCATGCCACCGCCGTAACTGCACGAACAATAAAATCGACACCGAACAGATCACCCAAACACATCAACGCAAACAGATCACCCAAACACACCAACGCCAAAAGAAATTTTGTTTATCAAACAAACTTTTAATAAATTTAGAATTGACTAAGCATGAGTTTCCCATTTTTAGTGACGGTGCTAAAAGTCATTTTTTAGTTTTATTTTATTAAAAAAAAATTCAGGTTCGTTAGTTTTCATCAAACTTTTGGTGCTAATTTGTTCGTTTCAACGAGATGAATGGGAAAAATAAAAAGTTATAACTTTTACCCAATTTTTCTTTTGAGGAATGACCATTTTTTAAAACTTTGTGCTAAAAAAGGGTCCCTTCCAAAAAAATTAGCCTAAAAAGTATATTAAAACACTCTTCCGTTCCATATTGGTTTTTTCTGTATTCTATTTTTGAATGATGTAAAATCGTTTTCCTATTTGAAAAGTGAAACTAAAAAGTTTCTATAATAACAAGATTTCAGTGACTCAGTGTAAAAAAAACCAAATTCACAAGATACCGGTGGTTACGTGAACAAGTTACATTTGCGGATTTGCCAGTATCCTATGATCCTGATTTGATTTTGGAAAGATGGTTTGCACATTTAGAACAACAAAATTAGAGTAAAAAAGAGTTCATAATAATACCTCCCCCAAAACTTCGCTAAACCGGGTCCCATTCGTCACGTTGGACGGATTCATCAGAATTACCCAGTAATCTGCGTCCAGAACGCCGAATATGGACTGGTTGGAGTACCTGATCACGCACTCCTCGTACCAGATCGTGACCCGCTTCGACCTGGGGCACCGTTCGACTACATCATGGTAAGCGTAATTGAAGCAGTCTTGACAAACGGCCACGGAGACGTCACCGCGGCAGAGTAACTGGCTGTAGATGATGTCGGGGGGGGCTGCTGCCAACGGTTAACTTGTAGAAGCCGTTGGACACAGCGGAGTAGGAGGATAGATCGGAGGGGAGGATGTCGACGTTTGTTTGGTAGGTGCTGTGAAGGGAGTAAGTACTGATTGTTGTGTTTGGGCAATCTATGTCTAAGAAAAATGGGTCAGCAGCTTTAATTATTGGGATGAGGCTGAGCAAGCAAATCGTGTAAACAAACAGAGCCATGGGCATTTTCGGGAGCAAACTATCCATTGTGGAGCAACTCAGCATGAATGCTTTCGGGGGTGAGGGTGAAGAAAAAAGTGGTGGAGAGGGGAGATTGGTAATCATGGCTGCTCCGACGACTTGGAAATCACGGTCAATGAGGCCGTATTAAAATTGGATTGAATTGTAGCGTTTCCTGGAAAATGAAACGAAAGTGTGTTTGAGAAGACTGTGGAATAATGATGGCGTGGTGGCTGAGGATATTTAAAAGTCTATTTTCCAAAGTGCTAGAAATTGCTAAAAACAAATGGAAATGGAGTTAGGAGTTTGGCCTTTTAGCAATAGCAAATGAGAATCTCACCCTTAATCAGAGGTTGAGCCACGGTATGGGACTAGCGAGGCCCCTGACCGTTGCAAATGCACTGTACAGTGCAGCACACTAAAAACAGTGCGTTTTGGTACGCAAGCCAAGTTCTTCGCAAATGTGATCCTGGGGATATGGACAAATCAAAGGGGGCCACGCAGGGGAATGTTCCCCACTGACCCCGCTAAAAAAAATATTAATATTATATATTTAGCAAATTTATGTAATATAATCCATACTTATAGGAACCCCTTCCTATCCAAACCATAAAATGCGGATCTTCAGTCCACACCCCACTTTCCCGATCAAATTTTTCATAATCCGAACCATCTAATGTATTTAAAAGGTGTTTTTAAGGGTCCACGTGTGAAATCACAGATAAAAATGAACGAGAAGGGCTTGATCGGAGCAGTTTTTTTTTATAAAAATGCATATATACAGTTTTTATAAAAAAGCTGCTTGGATCAAGCCCTTTCCAGTATTTTTTTTCCTAGTTTTTGTAGGGACCCTTTAAAATACCTTGTAAACAAATTGGACGGTTCGGATCATGAAAATTTGAACGGCAAAGTGGGGTGTGAACGGAAGGTCCACATTTTATGGCGTGGATAGGAAGTTTTTCCTATATATATACCCAAAAAATAAAAATGTATAATTAATTTTGTGCATCAACTTTCGTTGACTTGTTTATTTTTTAATTATTGATTATAAATTATTTGTTTATTTGAACATTTATCTTTTAAATTTTTTTTAACTTTTTACCGCTGGGAGAAATATTTTTAAAAAAAGTACTCTCTCTATCCCATTTTGTTTGCTCACTGCGAATATCCGTGCCATTTTCAAATATTTATATCTTTTTATTTATAATATTTTTAAAGTTTTTAAATTTTTTGTCTAATACAACTAATTGAGATCTATCAAGTAAGATCCATATTGCATATAAAATATATTGTAGATTGAAAGCTACAAGAGTTAAAAAAAGACACGTATAATCATAGTGAACAAACAAAATGGGACGGAGGATCAATAAAACCATCTCAATGATCCTAAAGACATGTCAATGTCAATGTAAATCATACTCTAAAATTTTTGTCCAATATTGTTTGCTTATTTTTTGTTGTTTTGTTTTTATAAAAAGTATGCATTATAAACTTTATAGTCAATAATAACTGTCTTAATTTAGCTAGATCTTTGACTAAAAAAAATCGCACGATTATAATTAATAAGGTGCCTCCACTGGGTTGGATATCTAGATCTGTCCTTGCTCAGGGGGCCTACTTTCGGGTCCCACAGAAACAATCCGTACAGTTACACAATTTTAAAGTAATTATTCAAGTGGTCTTGGAAAAAATCAGGCCCCTTAGATTTTTTTACGTAATTGATCTAATACGAACGTAAAACATTGATCTAGTACTTTTCGATCGTAAAAAATTGTTCTTCGATTTTCATTTAGAATTCAGGACCCTATAAATAGAAAGAATCTTCAAGAAATGTTATATAATTTTGTGCTTGGTAAATCATTGATCTAAAAGTGGATCGCTTTTTGTCAATCATACTGTTTATAGGTAGTAATGTTGTGCCGAAACCCGACGTTAGAGAAAATAAATAAATCAACAAAAAAAAATTGAAATATAAGATTTACGTGGTTCCCCTCAAACACGAAGCAAGATGGTACGTTTACGGAGAAAGAACAAGATGATTCACTATAATAGGGAGAAATACACAAAACCAGCTATACCCGTAACTCTCACTTGAAGCACTCACACGGAAGCTATCTAACGCGAATAGTTTAGGAGGTGTCTTTGTCTAATTTTAAAGTTGCCTAGCGTCAAGGATACAGATCAATATAGTTTAGGGGCTATCTGTGTAGTTTTTCAAGGAAAAGTATGAGATAGATAACGGTCTCTCCGATATAAATTGGGTTGACTTGACTCGTATAGTCCAAGAAGAAGACACTCCATTAAAAGTGGATCAAAAATGCTTTGCTGAAGACCTTAACGTAAAAGTGGATAGCTTTTTGTCAATCGTACTGTTTATCGGTAGTAATGTTGTGCCGAAACCAAAGTTAGAGAAAATAAATAAATCAACAAACAAAAAATTGAAATACTACAAGATTTACTTGGTTTCCCTCAAACACCAAGCAAGATGGTACGTTTGCGGAGAAAGAACAAGATGATTCACTATAATAGAGAGAAATACACAGAGCCAGCTATACCCGTAACTCTCACTCGAAGCACTTACACGATATCTAGGAACGACTTTCTGAAAGAAACCCTAACAGAGCATCAATGTCTCACACACATGAAAGAGACGACTACAAACCCTAGAAGCCACAAAGCTCCTATTTATAAGAAAGTACAAAAAATTAGGTAAAAAAACCTTTTAAAAATGCGCAGCCGCACATATTCAGCATCAATGGTCCGGACCGCGGTCCCGCTGGTCCGGGCCAGAGAAACTGCAAGCTATAGAACAAAAGCTGACCCGTGGTCCGGACCAAACACACCATAGTCCGGACAAAAGATGCTACAAATGTCTTTTCGTACCAAATTTTGTACCTTTCTTCCGAACATCAATTCAAGCCAAATCTCCCAACAGGTAAAAAAATTTACCAGCCTTATAATATCTTTGAAGTATCGAATTTCCAACATAGTACTAAGGCCTCGCTTGGCTGGGGGTAAAGATCAAGGGGGATAAGTTATAGAGGGGGATAAGATAAGAGGGGGTATTAATTTTGGAGGGTTGGTCCACATTGATGTGATGTTTATGGAGAGGGGATAAAAAAGTATATGGTTTTGATGAGAGATTAAACAGGGGGATAACTTTTGACTTGGTTTGGATGTTTTATAAATAAGAGGGGGTGAATGATGGAAAAACCTGTCAAATAACTCTTTTGCCCTTGTGGTGTACCAAACTTAATTATCCAGTAAATTATATATATA
>JAXBDA010005989.1:0-22275 GCA_036023075.1 Gaultheria prostrata | reverse complement strand
TAGATAACAAATTATTTTCAAAAAAAAATTAAATATTTTTTAAGTATCTTTTTTCAAAAAAATTCAAATAAATAAAGTTTTTTTACATAAATAATTATTTCCAAAAAAATTATAGATTTTATTAAAAACTAATTAGAAACTAATTATTATTTCCAAAATTTTATTTTTTAGATATTTTTTTTGGGAAAACATTTTTTGAAAATATTTTTTTTTTAAATAAAGTTTTTGAAACACATTTTCTGAAAAATAAAAATAAAAAAACAAATTGAAAAACATTTTTTAGAAGAATTCCAAAATCATTTGAATATTTTTGAAAACAATCTCATCTTTGTTAATCTCACTCAATCCCATCTCCCCCTGTGATTATATAGTACCCCCATAGAGGATAAAAATAGTACCGGGATTAATAATCCCAAGAGTCATTTGGGAACCAAACAGGATAACTCATAAAGTGGTACAATTAGTCCTATCCCAGACAGTTAATCCACGAATCAAACAAGGCCCTAGGGTTTTTGTTCCATAGCTGGCCCCCTTTTTAGCATTAAGGTCGGATTGACCCATGTTTTGAACCTTTGGGTTGAACCCCCTGTTTTTTCCGTCCATCCCATGCATGGAAGTGAGCAATTGGGTGAAGTGTGTAACGGTTTTAAAGTTTAAGGGGGAAGTATGTTCAATCGGTAGTTTAAGGACTAAGTAAAAAAAAATTGAATAGTTTAAGGGTTAAGTATATATTTTACCCAATATAGAAAACCGAACTAAGTCTTGTGAAAACAAGTCTCCTTAAAACAGATTCGCCGCCTACCGAGGGTGTTGTAGGTGAATCGGCGTCTATCTCCAAGATAAAACGGTTGAATCAAGAACATCGGAACAACTCCGATGAACACATTGGGAAACTGAATCTTGTCTATCTCTATCTCACAAAAACAGAGTTTCTGCTGTAGTGATGGAATCCGAACTCTTGTAGTCTTCTCAACTCGGGATTGCAAACTTAGCAATGAGAAAAGACCCTTGAGCAGCCAAGCTACAATCAATATCGAAACCGCCACAGTGAATTGGACTCTGCCATCAACTCACATAATAGGGGGGTCTTCATGGGTTATCAATAGCCGCACCAACTATTGACTCGGAACTTTTTGGTTGCCTCGGGAGGCCCTCCGAATATTCCGGTTTCGTTCCTCCGAAATTCCGGAAATTTCCAACAATTACAAACCACAATTGCGAATTAATTGCTGTAGAGTAAAAGTACCTCAGAAAACTACAATTTTCGTTTTTTTTTAATTATCTATATGTGTGTGTATATATGATCAGGCTTGAGTACATGGTAAATTAATTGGGAAAACGGGGAATGGAGCGGGGATCGGTGTAAATACGAATCCAACTCATTCCCAGATTTTTTTCAAAACAAAAATCTTCTCCAAATTCGATCAGATCTCCGAAAACTCTTTGGATCTTTAATTCGTTCTAGGCGGGAAACAGGACGA
The DNA here is from genome assembly GCA_036023075.1 of Gaultheria prostrata. NCBI lineage: Eukaryota > Viridiplantae > Streptophyta > Magnoliopsida > Ericales > Ericaceae > Gaultheria > Gaultheria prostrata. The sequence goes on along the minus strand of JAXBDA010005989.1, from coordinate 20,794 downwards.
GTACATTGCATCAGATAGAATTACCATCCTTAGGTCCACCCAAGGGCACCAATTAGGGCATGTCTTTTTACGACTGTTTACACCTCAATTTACCCACCAATGAAAGAATGCCACGCAGCATTGTCAATTGGGTATGTGCTTGCTTAACGGGTCAGTAAAACGGATCTTCAAACGACAACGTTTGAGGAAAGAACAAACTATTGACGGTCATGGGAATTTGAAGGAGCATTAATTAATTTAGGGATTGATTAATGCAAGGACAGTGTTGCATTGAGACTATACCAGCGATGACAATTTCACCGAAACCGATGGATATTCGAACCAAACCGATCCTATTGGAAAGGGTTTTTTTTATTCTTTCCTAACTATGGGGTGGGTTTGGATTTGGGTTTGGTCTTAGCAAGTATTCGGCTAAACGCAAACCCAAACCCAAATCCAAATCCAAACCCAAACCGATCCATATAATATTACATATAGGATATATATATATATATATATAGTATTTTTATATACTTATAATTTAATTTTTCAATTCATAACTTTTAGTGACTTTTCATTTCATCTCCCTCCTTATTCCTCTCAAATCCCTTAAAAATCTCAAAAGTCTCTATAAGAACTTGAAATCATTAATTAGTTGTTACTAGTTTGTTATACACATCACTGCATTATTTATAATATTTTTCTTTCATATGTTCAATAATGAATGAATATTAGTGCGGGTTTGGTGCGGTTCGGATAAAATTCAAATTCATATGGTTTGGTTGGAAATGGGGTGAGTGTTGTGCACTTGGGTGCTATGCACCTCTTGGCCGTCCGATTGTGTTTTGGACGGTCCGGATGTGTTTTAATTTTTTACCGATAAAAATAAATCATAATTAAATTAAAATTGCCGAATGCATCCAGACCGTCCAAAACATGATCGGACTGCCGAGAAGTGCATAGCATCTAGGTGCACAGCACCCAAGTTCTGGTTTGGTTATGGTGCACTAAAAATCGTACCCATCGGATATCGGTTTGGATTTAGGGTATAGGTAAATATTTTGGATTAGGGTATGGTAATCCCAAAGTCCGGTCCAAATCGATCCATTACCATCCCTAGACTACACGGAGTGAAACAAGGAAGCACGTGAATCAGTGTCGGTAAAGAAGATAAATGGTTACAAGATGTGAACGCTCATTCGAAGGAGCATGCCAAGTGTCTTCATTTGACAAGAAGTTGAAGGTTTGAAAATAGGCAAGAGAAGGACACTTGGCGAGTATCAAGAGCATCGAAGCAAATATAACAATATACAGACGAGAAGAACATAAAACAAAACCAAAACAAATGAATGATGTACATCCAACAAGAGATTGCTTTGGCCGTCAAATATCCGTGATTAATGTATGTATGAAATCGATGTGCTACTGCCGCAATAGACCCACGAAATCTGAATGTTTTGACGAAAGTGTAGCTTTTGAACCTCCAAATCTGAAAAATGATGATTATCAGGACTTTGCTCGCATATCAGATATTATCCTTGGGAAAAGTTGTGACACATAAATGTGTAATAATTGGTGCAACCCATTGTGGGGAAATATGGTTTTATTCAAACACTCCTTAATCTCTCCCCCTCCAAGTCACACAACTGGGCCACCGTGAACATCCCACTTTCTTCCATGTACTGTAGTTTTTTTGTTTGAATTATCAGCACTTCCAAAATTTTGTCTTCACTTTAGTTACACAAATGGGACAACAAAGAGGCGGCCAAATTACACATCCATCCAGTGGTTGCACCAGTGGTTAGGCGAGTGTCAGGCTTTAGGGGTAGTTTTCAAGGTCTGGGATTTGATTCCCCACCGGGTGAGTACCCTTGTAGTAAGTGGGGGGTTGTGACTGGCGTGACCGCGCTAGTTCTCCGGAGGTTTGGGTCACGCAGTTGGGTCCATTAGTGGCCTGACTGTGGGGTTGTTTCTTCGTCATCAGAAAGAAAGAGAGAAAAAGAAAAGGACAAATTAGTACATTCTGTGGTTTATTCTACGTGGTTTATGATTATTAAAACATGAATTCAGAAAAATTTCCAGCATAATTTTTGCTGTTGTATCTTTAGTGAAACAAGCTAGGTCTCCATTTAATCGAGTTTTATTTTGAGCAATTGTGAGTTCTAATGATGATCTGAGTCGTTTCTTTATAGGCCTTGATACACATGTGAACGAATCTTATTAGCACAAAAAAAAACATACGGTTTAAGTTTAAATTAGCTTTTACTGTCAACTTTATTTGTGATTACATAACTTATTCACATAGCTATTGATATTTGATCAGGTTAATTCTATCCCGGTTGGCCAATCGTACATTTTTGCATGACCTACTATATGAAAAGTTCAACTCATCGTAGCAGGGCCCATAATAACGTAAAATTGGACCAAATTGGATGAATCAAAATTGAACCTGAGACCGGATAATCAACCGACCGTCGCTCCATTTTTATCTTTTTAAGGGCAAAACAAAAAATAAAACAGTATGGGGCCAATTTGCTGTCAATTCACGAGTTTGTTTGTTCAAAGAAAGCAACACAAAAGAATGGTAACATGGGTGACCAAACCTAGTTGTAGACAACCCATGACCTGAAATTTTGATCACTTTCAAAACAATAATGAAGGGAACAAAAAAGAACAGACCAACTGTTGTCCGATCTCCATTTTGCATTTGATTTCTCTCTGTTTGTGATGTCAAGACAAACTTCCTTAGGAATCCACTCTGGTTAGTTTACCCTAGATAGGCCTGTCTACGGATCTGTTTGGGGTATCGGGTTGGTTCCCAAACTAAGAATATTAGGATCCGCATCCATCCATAACATATCTCGTACGGGGTCGATATGATATGCTAAACATGATGCTCTAACTTCCCCTTTATCACCCCTACGTGATACGTTGGACTCCACCGTATGGTTGGAGCTGCCCCATTATGAATTTACAACGATTAATGGGGCAGAAAGGCTCACAGATCAACCATTACTACAAATGTGGTCTTTGTCCAACGAGTAAGAGAAGCCATATGACTATGTGAGGCAGGGTATGATTTTCACTTTCAAAGACTTGGGGTTTAGCACAGCAGACTCTGCTATGTTTATCAAAAAGGCCACGTTTTGCTTGCCAAAAGATTTCTCGACCCCTTTTCCCTTCATTCCTGCTTGAATGTCGGGAAAAGGGATCGGAAACTCTTTGAAAAGCAAATCGTGATTGTTCTATACCACGTGTAAACCAAAAAAAAAAAAATTAAACCACACCTACGTACACAAACACTTACACGCATAGGCCTCACACACTATTAATACGGTTGAAAGTGGCCGGGTCCGTAGCCAACAAGCAGCATTGATTTTCCATCGAACCAATCACATGCTGTTTCCTACTCTTCAGAATTTCAACCACAGATTGCACAATGTATGCATATGTTCAGGCAACATTTATGAGTTGCAGAAGACAGAGATATCAATCATAACAAATACAGTAACCTTAATTCCACCACCTTTCTATATTCTCCTTCCAAATCCTTTCAATAACTCAGTCCCAAGCATTAGAGGAGCTACTAATTTCATACGAAAGTTGAACACAAGACGAGGATTTGTCTAGACTTCAATTGTCTCCTCGATAGTTGACGGTAGGATTCGTATCCTAGCGGATAAGTTGAGGCGCGCGTAATCTGGCCAAACATCCTAAATTATTTTAAAAAAATAAACTCTCAGTTTATCCAATTCTCCATGAATTTCCCACCAAAGAGTTTCTGAATACTACTTTTTTGTTCCTCTACGTTCATCAACACGAGACAAGTAAAAAGGATTTAACCACTTCATTTTTCCCAGACTAGAGTTTCTGATCAATTAAACAAAGGGATCAACAATTAAAGATCAGTTTTTTCTGTTCACCACTGAAGCCAAAAAAGGGGCAATACACACTTTCCTGCCTGCCTCCTAGAAACAGCGAAAAATTCATGGCACATGCCAACTCAACTGACGACAAATTGCATCAAAACCATAAAGCACAACCAAATTTCCATTTCCACTAGGAGACAGAGATTAGGTTTTTGAGAAATGAAGTACATAAGAATCTTTAAACCTGAAGTTCTAACGAACGAAGTAATTGCCTACACGCCATTCATCATTGTATCAACATGGACCGAGTTTCCATTTTCCAGAATCTTGCCGTTTACTGGAGTCCTCAGCCTCTGCACAAAGAAGAGCAAAAGAACGTTGGTGTCAGGCTCAATAGAAGAACAAACAAGCAAGTTACTAAAATTTCGAACAAGGTAAAAGAATGCCATTGTACCCGATCAATAGGATCCCCAGCGTTTCCATTTATGAGCTTGTAATTCTCTTCCTTCGTCCGGCCATCCTTGCTTACCGGTAGTAAAAATGCCGCAGCTCCAGAGCGGTCAGGCAATTCTGCATTGGTGCAAGTCAAAATCAGTATTAAAAGCATAAAATGCAAAGCTAAAAGAGAGAGGCGAAGTAAAGAGAAAATCATTGCACATAAAAAGAAAGCTGCAGAAAGGTTAACCTGGCAACTTATGGTCGATGAAGGACACCACCAAATTAACAGTATACCTGCAGCAGAGTTATATATTGGAACTGCATCCGATAAATAAACAAATAAACAGATGATACAAAGCTACAAGCCGAAATGAATTATATCACCCACCATGCGACAACGATATCAACCGTATAGTGTTTGCGGGCTGCTACTATCAAAAAGCTCTGGATCACAACAATTAACCAAGCACACTGCTTTATGAACCTGCAAACGTAAATTCCATAAAACCGCAACGCCTATTATGTTGAGGTACATATGCATGCACACAACTAGGAGACAACTAATAGGACAGACGCACTAGAACAAAGCAATGGAGGGCTTAAATTTTTCGTTTCCACTTCCCATTTTTCACAGAATTGATTTGCAAAGTGAAACTCAAACTTCTGTAGATTGCAAGATAATTAAGCATTGAAAGCATGAATCTTCTGTATTTCTAACATTTCCTCAAGATTGACAAACTCAACAAAACTAAACCAAAAAAAAGAGCTAAAGTCCTGGATGAAAAAAAAAAAGGTAACGAAACTTTCTACTTTAGCCAAGAGATTGTCCAACACCCAAGTTGTGCAAGAAAAAAAATTTAAACCATGTTAAAATTTGCATCAATCACAAGGAAATCTGACACGAACCCGGGCATCAACATAGTAACAATGCGATTATAATATATGAACTCAGGGCAGAAAAAGATTGATTACAGCTGACAACAAAAAAAATTTGGGGTCGGGTTTGACTTGACCCATATCAACCCACCCTATTCAACCTGCATACTATTAGCCCATATTCAACCCCACCCCACCCATTTGCCACCTCTAATCTGTCCTAGTAACAAAGCAGAACAGACTGAAGTGTCAAAAAAAATTTATAAGTAAATAATTATATTAAAGAAAGCATTACAGGATGTTACCCTTATAAAAAAGAGGGGCCACCGACAAAAAGGCCCTATACACCAGCATGAGAGTATAAAAGATCAACCCAATCCAAAAATTGGTCAAGGGAAGGCTCTCCCTTGTCCCATTCACCAATTTTTATTGCCAATCAAAGAAAAAAGTCAATTTTTATTAAACTCTGTACTAACTCCCAGAGATTTTGCTAATGACACAAAATTTTGTGCGAATTGCCCAACCCCCCACTGCAAATGGCTATTGCAACTAGCCAGCACATGGAATATGAGGTTACTATCTGAGCAACGTAAATATCATGCAGAAAAACCATCAAAGATTTAAACCGCGGTTCAGTTAGAATCGCATCTACTACACATAAGATTAAACTCATACCTCTGCATGCCATATTTCTGATAAGTGCGCACAAAGACTAGTGAGAAGATCATATGTGATGAAAATATTAAATCGCCACAGCCATACAAAATGCCTCGAGGAACTGCACATCCAAAAATTTCCAATGAGCACACAAAAGTGGACCAAAGGAAAAGGCAAAGGCTAGAAATAGTAACTCACAAATTATAAATGCTTCAAGTATGTTATCTGGAGGAGGCAGAGTAGCAGACTTTGAACCCTGCACGTACAGAACAAGTACCAGATTGTAATGCCTAGCCTACCTCACGTAATAGGACAAACACTTTACAATGAAAGTACCTCATGAGATGATGTAAAATTAAATAAAACTAGAACCTCTTATCATAGCATGGGATACAAAAAATGATGTAAAAATCCAAAACTTTACCATACAAAAAATGATGTAAAAGTCCAAAACTTTACCTCACGGCAATGATAGTTTGGGCCCGGAAGCTGAGTTGAATAAAATGTTACCACCCGAAGGATTTGACAAGCCTGCAGTGAAATATTTTCAGAAAACTGTCAAAAGGACGATTGGAATCACCTCCATTACTCAACAGAGAACATGTTTCGATACGTTCGGTAGGCAGTTAACAAAACCCCACTTATATACAGATTTGATTCTTAGCATGACCTATAAAAAGATTTGCAGTTTTTTTCTCAGATGCATTGGATTATAGGATCATACTTTTCTAGTCGTACAATTAACAAAAAAAATTAAAGCAAAAAACATTTACAAGTATACAAATTTAAAAAAAGAAAGAAAGAGAAGACTACTTAAGTCTTGCAATTTCTATATTGTTTAAGAGAAGACTTCAAAGTTTGAAAGAAACACGTAAGTTTGCTATAACATATATTTTATTTAATGTCCATGGTTTCCATAATAGGCATGGTGAAGGAGGGAGTAGGATCTTTTAACTACGTGAGAACACCATCAACTTAAATTGGTTGAAGCAGTCCATTATACAAAAAGCAAAGTATAGTTTGAACCAAGGGTGCATTAGCAATCAATCTAACCTCATCAATACTCTTCTTGGTGATTATGTTGATACATCCAACTTAATATATTCAAGTAATCAGCTTAAAATAATAATAATAATAATAATAAAAAGACCAATGACATGCCAAAGACATTCGCTGGACATCTTTAATAGTTAATACCCTTAAATAATTTCTCAAAGATACATCTACTACATGTCAACTTGAAGGATCCCATGAGCCTGAACGACAACAAGCAATGATAGAAAAAGAACTCGAATAACACATTTACGTCGACTATGACACACTTGTAAAGTCACAATGGCCCAACTTCTTGTAATCCAAATAAGTCCTATCGCCCAAATAATTTCAGTCCCCAAATAATTCCAGGAACATGGAGGAATATTTTGGAAATAGAAGATAAAATAAAAGAAAGAATAAAAGCACTTACAGATAAAAATGCCAGAACCCTGCACCAAAGTAGAACTGTGTAGATTTTTTTGCTCTTAAGAATGAAAGGATGAAAACTCCACTGTATCACAACATGAACAATGAGGCAAAATGTAAGATAATAGACCTCATTGAGCGAGAGTAACACATAAATGTGAAAAGAGAAGTTTAGTCCTTTGTACTTATGAACATTATATGTAGGTTAGGCTTTCATTAATGCATAAAACCAGACGTGGTTTGACTTCCATATGAATAAACCCCTCTCGAATAGATGGGGAAGAAGAAGAAAATTGTTTCGGGTGAGGGAGATAGAAGGAGGGGCGGTATTGGTGAGGAACCTTACCAGGAAGAACGATAAAAAAACAAAGGTGAACACTGTCTCACTGATGTAAGCTTTGTCTTGCCCAAGCTCCTTTAGTCACAAAGGTCCAGATGTAAGATAAGTTTAGCTGCTATATTCAAGGCAGTTATTATTGATCAAGACAAATTAAAAAAAGAGATAGGAAAAGGATACAAACCGGGAGAAGAAAGAACCCAACATCCTGAAGAAGAGGTCCCGGCCGATGGAAATAGTGAACTCCTCGAGCAGCAAGTCCATGGAAGTACTGAAGAAACAAGAGAAATTAATTTCATAATATGGCATACCATAAACAAGAAAACAAAAACACAATAGAGATCATATTAATTTATGTCTACAAAGAATTGTGAAACACATTGATGTGAACATAAACGACAATGTCAAATCTAGTCACAGGGAGGAATACTCAATGTTGGAAAAAGTAGCAATGAAAGGAATATAGAGTTCATCAATCCAGTACTTGCCAGCAAGAGAAAATAGTCCAAATAAATTGTTCTATGGAACCGCTTAATAAAAAAATCTCTAAAATATTGAACTGCAAAGACCATAAGGATTAAGGACAACCAAAACTCCAGTCCTGTTACTCTAGTATTTGTCAATGTCATGTACAATGATAGTAACAAATAAAATCAAAAACTGCTAAATTGGTATTTTTCATCCTATGCCCACACTTCAATGGGATCCAAAATGAAGAGAGCCCCTTTTTCATGGCCGCTGAAAATTTTACTTCTCTATTTGTTTTGAAATCCTTTCATTTCAAGAGATGGGTAGTTGAAGCAACAAGAATGAACCTCGCCACATCAAGTGCATCATTCACCAAATTGTTAAAATGCAGTCTTATTCAACTAAGAAGACTTTGATTATCTAATTTCCCACCCCATTGACAAACTCACAAATCTAATATCTCAGAAAAGCAAACAAATAATAATCAATTAAAACTAGAGGAAAAAAGGCAAGCCAAAACGGACCACATAACACTAACATCTGGGAAAACCCATAAATACTGATGAGCCATGATTCCAAGGGTTAGTTCGCGTTAAACTAACAAATCGCTACCATTATTTGAGGGTCTTTTATAACTTTCAGAAGTGCTGAATCACAGACTATAATCCACTATTCGAAAGTTAAAAGAAAAAAAAAAAAGCAAAAGAAAAGGGGATTCCATAGTGATGAAAAGAAAGACGGAATCTCAAACGGCAATAGTAGAAAAGTTAGAGCACGAATTAGGGCATCTCCAGCCTTTACTCTTTCAATTGACTCATAATTAAATTTTGAATTAAAGCCCTCTAAACTCACTTCAGTCCTGGACTCAAACCCATACCAGATTGAGTTTTACTCGGAATTTTAACCAAATCAAACCCATACCAGATTGGGTTTTACTCAAAATTTTAACCAAATCAAAGGAGACAAATTTTTAGTCAAATTTTTTAAGGCTTGTTTTGTTCTTCACAATTTACAACTACGCAATTAATGGAACTTTTACTCAAATTTGTTCTTAGATTTGACTTTGTCCATTGGAGTGGTTCATAGCAACGAAGATTTTACTCAAATTCAAGTAAAAATTTGAGTAAGGATTGGAGATGCTATAGGAGGTAAAGAATGAAGAAAAACCTGGAAAATAAGTCCGGCTAGAAGGTACTTCCAGTTCTCGGCCAGAAGGTTGATTTCTGTTAAGATTTCTGAGCAAAATCTCTTCCATATCTTCTCACCCAAAAAATAAAAAAAGCAAAAACAGATCAATAAAAAGCCAGAGAAAAAAAAAAGTAAAAGCAAATTAATTGCACAAAGGGCGAAAAAAATACCAACCTTTGAGGCCTCGCGACGAATATAAAGCGACATCTTCTTTACATATAACAATCAAACCCATATTACAACGAACACCAACAGTAATTCACTCCCACACCACTCATCTCAAATCTTTATAATAATCCCAAATTACCCTTCACTTTTCGCACATTAATCTCAAAAACCCAAAGCCCTTTTTCTCTTTTAGAGATTTGAATCGAAAGCCCTTCGAATTCTCGATAAAATTGAGGAGAAAACCAGAAGGATTTCAAAGTGAGATCAAGCGAGTAGTGAAATGAGAGACCTAATTAGGGAGATCGAATCGAAGAATCTTAGATGGGTTTCTGAAAAAAATTCGCCTCGTACAGTTGTTTATTTGAACTCTCGCTCTGTAAAGAAGCAATTTTTTCAAAACTTTTCTCTCGCTCTACAATGATTCTTGTTTTTTTCCTTTCTCTCTCTCTCTCTCTCTCTTGTTGTTTGAATTGTCTTCGTCTGGCTGCTGAAACGCGAGTTGAACACGGAGGGACAGTTCGATGAGAGAGAGAGAGAGGAGAGAGAGAATGGAAAATAAAGAAAGATCGCTGTACGTGACCGAACCCCTTGCGAAAACCGGAGAGAGAGAGAGAGAGTGCTTAACAAAAGATTTGCTTAATTAATGAGAGAAGAAGATTATTTAGTATAATTTGTTCATTTTGTTCGTCTCATCGAATCAATATTCAATAGGTCGTTCAAAAATTTGAATTAATCGGTGACCGATATATGTGCTGTCAAAATGTTTTAATTTCGAGAAACAAACAGTTACGAGTAAATTTTAAAATAAAAAAAAACTAAATGTAAACACAACGATGAGATAGTTACTGACCTCTTAATACTATTTTGGAATTTTTACGCGAACTACTTACTAGGCGAAACAAACAAAACGAACAGTTCAAATTAAATAACGGGACAAGGGTGAGCCTCGTAATGTCTGCAAATCCTGCGTGTTGTGCGCCAACATATAGAACAAAGACACAACCCCTAATTTTAATTTTGATTTTGGTTTTGATTTTTTGCTTAAAATTAAACTTTGCAAAAGAAAAACAGAAATTACGAAACACTGAGGGAAGAAAAAGCAGATATTCCCTCCGCAAGTGGCATCTGTTTTTAAATTCAATTTTGGGCGGCCAAATGGAATCAAATGATAAGTAGGTTTGAAATTTCAAATACTCCACTACTTAGGTTTAAAAATTAACAACAATAATGATGTTGAATCTCATCTTAAATAAAAAAGTTGACGCTGAAATCATTTCATGCCCTGTGGCCTCGAACATCTTAAATAAAATGAAATCATTTCATTCGAAAGGGTTTTTCGAATATCGGATATGGCATAATTTGGATGGATCCCGTTCAATAATTGAGTCAATACAAGATAAACGTCACACCAAATTGTACATATTACAATTTGATGCCAAATGTAGCATAAAAATACATTCACCATATAATTACTCCACAAGACACAAAAATATGATTCAAATCATTGACTTTGTAAAATCACATACATATTAATATTGCTTGTAGACTCCATACATAGTCACCACTAAATTTTAATATGAAGTATTTCCTAATTGTTGATGGTAATTAATTTTCACACTACCCAAATTGTTATTCACATTCTTTTTTTTTTTTATGTCTTTTGATGAAATTTTTATATACTAAAAGACAAAAAAAAAAAAAACAGTGTGGATAACAATTTGAGGGGTGGAAATCATTCCCCTTGTTGATAGAACTTATCCCACATAAAGTTTTAGCCCGGTTTCCAACGGAGGGTTGGGATTTGAGTTTATGATTTTGAACCCCCTTCAGTTGTTAATTTATTAACTCTCCAAGTCTCCACCAACCCCATGTACATTGTTTGGGGAAAAAAAAAGTCTCTACAAACTCTCAAAATAACCATGGCAAGTAAAATATTACCGTAACTTATATACGGAGTAGTAAAAACATAAACATAGTCCACAATTTCACAAGGTTGACACAATGGTAGTCATTAAGGGGGCTTTAATTAAGAAGCTTTTGATATGGGACTCAGACCTATCAATTTCTATGTTGAGCCAATTCATTCACAACTTTTAACAATTCTAATCGGGAAAAATTTCAAAAAAAATCCCCAAACTTTGACTTTAATGTTTCATAGATTCCCGAACTTCAGAAAATTTCAATTATACTCCCCTAACTATGACTCCGTTAGTCATTTTACCCCATATTGTCAAAATCCGTAAAATTGATAACGGAGTTAATTTAATTTTTCCGTTATATCCTAATTTGGTCTCTCTCTCTCTCCCTCTCTCTCTCTCTCTCCACACACCACCACAACTAAAACCAAAAAATTTACCAAATAATGTATTTGCCAAATCTAAATCAAAAGTCAAACAATTCAACTCATTTTCCTCGATTTATTGCAGTTCATCTGCTCGCAATACCGATTGGCAGTAGCCTTGTCCGTACCGATTGGCACGATTGAAGAATTTAGGCTTGGTTTGGCAAAAGATAAAATGAGGCATTTGCAAAATGAATCCCCTGTAGAAAAGAGAAGGACAGAAGATGAAATTACGGGTTTGCCCCAGGCCAAAATAAAGAAGGCAACCCTAATTTCTCTCAACAAATCTCATCCTAGCCGCTCTCCCACGTCTCTCTCCTCTCTCCCACTTCTCTGTTTCACGGCTCTCTCTCTCTCTCTCTCTCTCTCTCTCTCCATCCCAGTGACAAAGTAGTGAGGGATAGCAGTCTAGCACTCAAATTTTCACTTTGGAGAAAAATTGCAGCATTACCCGCCCTATTATCTCAACAACTGAGAACAAGCTCGATGCTGCACTCTTGCCTTGGCAATGAGTTCTTTAACATCAACACTTCCAGTTCGAATTTTTCTACCTTCGAACGATTCTTCTTCTATCTTCCGTTCGAAAACCAACTTCAAGTCTCAGTAGAAAATCGTATTCTCAAGGACGAAATGGCAGTGTTCAGCCGGCGACCAACCACCATAGAAACCCCAACAACAGTGGCAGAGACAATCGAAGAAGAATAAAAAATAGTCTGAAATTGAAAAAGGGATTGACCCAGTTGGGTTCCTCACAAAACTCGATACTTCCCACAAACCCTTCGCTCAATTCCTCCGGGAAAGGTAATTTGATGGACGTTGAGAACTGAAATCAACTCCTTGCTTGGATTTGGGTACGCTTGTTTTTGGGTCTCAAATTTTTTGGTGGGTTAAATTAAAGAAAAGGAAGGGCAAAATGGTAAATGGTGCATTGGGTGGAGATTTAATCACACTTGGATTTTATCTAATAAGAAGAAGTGTGATTTTATCAAGTGCTTGATTTTATGGGATTTCCCATAAAATCTAATAGAAAACTCAGCCTTAATTGAACAAGGGGATGCCAATGACTCCCTTCTTTACGTGCCTTACTTCCCTGACTGCGAAACTAACTTAGTTGATTATTTCATGTATTTCGCAAGGGCTAACTAAACGACTATAATTTGTTCTTCTAGTCCCTAAAAAGAAACTTTGACTTAAAATGTTATGTATTTGTTCACTCGTTTTAAGGGCAAGTGCACCTCATCCTTTCCTCGCCACCGCCGATTTCTCAGTCAATACCTGCACCGGCAGTGGAAGACAAGGCCACGTCGCTGACGACGCGGCAGGAATAACAAAACAAGGTTTGGATAGCGACCAGAGTTGTTGTTGGGTTCTTGATTCAGATATTAGGAGTCTAGTTTGGGCATCTTGTTGGGTCTTGGTGTCGTCGATTGAGGCCAAATCAGAGGATGATTCTTTGGCTGGTATCTTCATCGTCGGTGGATGGAGAAGGGTTTAGTGAGAGGATTTTCTCTGATCTGAGAGGAGAAGGTGAATGATGGAAGGGTTGGGGTTAGAAGAGGGATAGATACCCAATGGGTTTAGTGAAAGAGGACTCTCTCTCTCTCTCTCTCTCTCTCTCCTCCTGCCGTCGCCACCGATTTTAGCGCAAATTTGTGGTGGAACAAAGGTAGATTGGTGGAGGCATGTGGAGATAACGCATCCTAGTAACTCTATTAGCATATGACGGAAAAAATTAACTCTGTTATCGATTTGACAGATTTGGACTCTAATGGAGTGATAGTTTGGGAGTATAATTGAAGTTTATTGAAGTTCCGAAGTCTTTGAGATATTGATGTCAAATTTTGGGAAATGTTTTTTAAAATTTTTCCCTTCTAATCGAGTACCCTTGGTAGATGGGATTGATTCTTGAAATCAATCAATTTAGGCTGAGTTTTCACTATCGTCTACACTGTAGTTTTGTTAATTATCTATAGCATGAAGACAAATCATTTTCTTTACATACATCACAAAAATTCCATTTGGCGGAAACTACACCCACTTCGTCTGTAGTGAGATTATGGTATTTTTAGTAGAAAACTCACATTTATTAGGCTTAATACCCAGCTACACAATCATATTGATCACCAACATCTCCTAAAGTAATCACAAGTCGAGCTCACGTGAATAACCATGTGACTGACCACATAATAAACTTATTCTAAGACAACGATACAGATTCTTTGAATCACTTTCAGGGGATCAGAAAAGGTCAAAAATTGATTAATTAAATTACGAAAGCAACCCTCATCAATCTAATTACAATCTTTTAGTAATATTCAAATACTGAGGGGCTTAGAAAAGTCACGGGTCTCTTGCCTTCTGTGACGAGAGATTTAACAAACCTCTATCCACTTGTGCTATTTAAATCGGAGGCCTCAAACTCCCCTCAAAGTTTTTTTACATAATAGATGTTCGGGCCAGCTTATAAGCAATTTGATTAATTTCGGAGCTCTAGAAGTAACGACTAGGCATAACTCTTAGTGGTCCCAAGAGATTGCTGACAATGGAAATCGAACATGAAATCTTAGGTGGAATCAAACTCCTAAGTACAAGACAAGATCACTTTGTTAACCCCTTGGGGTTCAAACTCCCCTCAAGTTGCTCACCCTGTCCCTGTGCAGGTTAGTTCACTTCAATGATTGAATTCGTTTTTACCATCCGATGTTGATCAATGTAACTTTTCACGTGATTAATCTAAGCGATGAGTTCTCTATTTCGATTATCGAAAAGGACCCGAGAAAGAGCCGGAAATGGTGGGAATACACCTCATGTAATCATCTGGGCAACTTGAGGGAAGCCGCCACGATCGGAATTTTTGTTTTGAAAGTCCAAAACATCTAATTCTTGGATAAAGACAACTCACTGGAAGGTAATAAATGGGATTTCCCAAAAAAAGGAAAATGTTAAATAGAGAACTATTATGTTTATAGGTCAGATATAAATTTTCTATGATAAAATCTTTCACAATAAATCATTTTCAAAAGGATAGAACTTCGGGCTGTTTGCAAAATTAATTCGATTTATTGCTGTTACATAGATATTTTTTCAGAATATTTTCGCGAAAGAGTGTTAAAAGCCGACACTTAATTTTGAAGGAACAATTCTGTAAAAAGAACCGATTTGAAAATAAGAAAGAAAACATAATTTTAAGTCTTCGATAATTATTCTCCATAAAGTGAGAATAAGTGTTTACCACATATATTTTTGAAAATAATTTTCCAAACAATTTAACATGGGGTGTGCTAAATGGATACAAAATCCAACCAATTTATCGTTTTGTACAGATAATATGAACAATAAAAAATTACTATGTCAGTCCCATATTGCTTCTCTTGTACGAAAAATCATGTAATTTTTACATAAAATAATTAAATACTATTGTGCATAACTTATTGTGTTACGTCAAATTGAAGAACTCGTGAAGTACATTAATTTGGTATAAACAAAGTTAAATTTTGGAGAAGTCTAGAGACACTAAATAAGTTCCAAACAAATGTACTCAATGGGTATGTGACAATTTTTTAGGAACGCGGGGTTGCTACTGTGCACGATCTTGGCCGTTTATTGTTTGGATGGACGACCCAGATTTCAAACAACGTAGGATAACTATTCGCGCAAATAGTTTGTTTTTGAAGTCTGGGTCGTCTATTCAATCAATGGACGGCCCAAATCGTACAAAGTATAGCAACCCCGGGTCTAGTTTTTTAGTGGAGGCCTTACCATGTAATGCAACATGTATGAATATGGTGTTGCCATGTGTACATTTACGTTACTACTCTAAACTAATTTGTATTAAGAGTTTTTCTTGTTTACTCCATATTTTTATTATAGAAAGTCCGAAACCGTGTGAAGGAAAAATGCCGCGTTTATCAATGTTCTACAACACGGTTAAGGCAGCTCCTTTATTAATTGCACAATAGTCTTTCTTTCGCTAACTCGCATATCCGGAACGCAACTCGAATAATTTTGAGAGATCAATCTCACCACCAAAACATGACGTAATGCACAATAGCTAAAAAAGAGAACATCAACTCTGGCAGAACTGTTTTGCTTCTCATATCAATTGCAGGAAAAAAAATACGCAAATGTATTCTTTTTTTTTTTTTCTTATGTGTTCAATTAACAAAAAATTATAGAATTCACATCTCTAACTTTTCCACTAAAATTTGGTTTTTCCTCTAAATTTGTCCCGCAAGAAGCACAAGATTTTTGCAAGAATATTGTTCTTAGACTAGTTTATCATGCAATTAAACTACCAATTTTTAACTTTCACGTACTTCCTTTGTCTCAAATTATTGATCTTATTTTTAGGAATTCAACTTTTTATGAATTGTACCAAAAAAGGAAGGAAGTATATATATTTTTTAACATTTTGAATTGGCTTTTTATTTTGGGAAAGCAAAAGGCGAAAAGAATGATCAATAATTTGGAACGGAGGAGTATTTTATCAAATTAAAGTACAATTCAAATCATTAAAAATTTCCATTCACCAAGTTTTTGACAAGTGGACCAGTACCAATGTACCAGTTGCTGAATGCTGATGCAACGAGCTAGTTCCTTGTCCAACTAAATTTGGCACAACTACAATTGTACCCCCTATAGACTATCTTTTGCTCAATTTACCCCCATGAGAAAACTACACTAGTGTCCCCAACTATTTTAAAATTGTCAAATTATCCCTTTGAACTTTAAGCTCAACAGAAGCGCATTTTGGTTTCTTTGGATCTACTAACGATGCATTTTTTTGCATGTGGTATATAATGTAACATTAGCACTACAGTAAGGGCATTTGATTCAATAAGGCCCTGTTCTTCGGACATGGGGTTCCCGTAGTGAGCAAAGTCACTACATCCCCGTAGTGACCTCAATTTTGGGCCCTCTGAAATATTCATTTGAGATTAGAGCTGTTCACCTTTTCATGAATGTTGAGTACATCACGGGTACAGAAAATTATGATTATCGGAGATGGGTAGACACACAATTGAGACAAATTTGTCTTAAATTGTATTCTCCAAATGATATTGGCCATCCATATAAATGATACCCGAACATATGGCTACCAATTTCTAATTAATTTGATTTTTTACATGAATGAATAATTATCTACTCAATGTACCCAACAAATTGTACGGTTCCGATCCCAAATACAGATTATAGAGGGCTCATAATTGAGGTCACTACATCACTACGGGGATGTAGTAACTTGGGTCACTACGGGTACCCTAAATCCCTGTTCTTCTTATCGACTTTTTCAATTTTTTGCTCAAAAAGTCTCAAAAGCTTAAAAAATCACAATAACATAAACAATTTTACTTTTGTCTACAGCTTAATGACAAAAAAAAATAAAAAATACGAGAAGCACACCCTAATAATAAGTGGATATACTTTAGAATTTTATTAATTTTTTTCAAAATTTATCTAGTTGATGGTTTACCTTTTTTTAATAGTGATTGATTGGGGAAAAAAATATTCTCAAGATCACAATCATCAAAGTCAGTACTTTACGCGTCAGTACGTAGTTTACTCGATAAAATGTGATGGAGAGAACGAAAAGTTATTGACGCAGCATAGAAACGTGAACAAGAACATAATCACTCCACGAATAAAGAACAACCCTTCTACAATCTAATAACCTGCAGATTAATAGAATTATAGGAAAAGAAGAGATACTCTCTCTTATAAAAACGCTCAATATGTTAATCAACTCTCATAGCCAAGAGGCTTACAACTCAATTTATAGTAGGAGAAATCCTACGCACTAGGAAATAAATAAAAAGGAAACAAAAGAAAATAAGAAACTAACTAGTTTCTTCTTGACCAAGCAAATACTAAAAGGAAACTAAATAAACCGAATAAAGAAAATTAAATTCTCTAGAATACTTATTTCCCTAATTTAAAAATTGCTATCAAGATATTGAAATCAAATATGCTAGTTTCCAAATAAAATACTAGTTTCAATGAAAATTCCTATATTTCTAGAATGATAGAAATAACAGCCTGCATCAGTTATTCTTTTTTTTTTTGGTAATTCGGAAATGCATTAAAACAGAGCTACAGGAGAGACATTGTCATGCCATCAAAGATGGCAATGCAGTTAGCAATACAGAAGTACATAAGCATAGGAAAACAACTAGAGAGCATGGTCAGCAGCTCAGTCAATGATTTGCCTCAGATTTAGGCTATCACGAATGAGGAACTCCCTCAAGGACATAGGGTAGTTCTCAAGCAGTTGGAAATCTTCATTTTGCTCAGCACCAACCCTGGCTAAGTGATCCGCACATTCATTTGCTGATCTATAGACATGGGTTAGAGTTGATTGTGTTCCTATGAGGATAGTCTTGGCATCCTGGATGAGAGTGGTCAGGGGGTGGTTTCCATTTGGGCCTTGCATCAGTTATTCATCGCTAGCTTCTGGAGCACACATCTATCTATCTCCTCGCGTCTCTTTTTCGTATTTTTCCCATCTTTATAGTACTAACTTTTTAAAGACTCAAAAGACCAAAGGTATATTTTACTGTTACTATGAAGTCCTCTAAGATTCAGTATTCCCAAAAAAATGCATTAATCAGAAATTGTCAACTTTTACTGGTGGATGAGAAGAACCTTGAATTAATACTTCCTTCGTCCATGTTTGTTAATCCATTTTTAGGTTTTCAACTTTTTTAGAGAGTATCATGATTTGTTGTTACAATTATTGTCTTTTTAAAAATGTACCCTTCAATGATCAATCATGACTGGTTTCATTGACCTCCCCAGAGGTTTCTAACAATTGCAGAGACCTCTCCTGAGGTTCTAATAATTAGACTGACCCTTACTTTACAAACTATTACTAACGATGTTAGTTTAGGCCTTCAAATGATTGAAAACCCCTAAATAATTGGGTGATTTAAGCAACTAAGTCTTGTTCTTTTTTCAATTGGAAGTTTAAACAATGAAACCAAAATTAGACTTTGTTATATGTGATTAAATTTGTGTAAGTATTTGTACGTTTTATATATTTACTTATTTTACTAATTTATATTTACTCTGTAACTGAATGAAAAAAGAATGAAAAAATGAAAAATTCTTAGTTGAAGAACGTTGTCAATTATATTGTTTTTGCTTGTAAAAATAAGTCAGTACAACAAATGGTTATGATCATTTTTTACTCTTCTTTGGAGTACTATTTTTGGAAGGGCATATTATAAGATAGAAATTTACATATACATTTCATTTGAAAGAATATTTCTTGGTGACCATAAAAGAGTGAGAAACATTAAGGGACAAATATCATTTTTTTTCAAAAAAAATTATTCCCTCCGTCCCTTTTTTATATTCGACTATTCCATTTTGGGTTGTCCCTTAATAAGTGTGTATTTTAAAAAATTAATGGCTACAAGTTTGTACAATTATTATTTTGCACTTTTGAAAAGTTAGTCGGCAAAGAGTTAATGGGTAAAAGTTAATGAAAATATTAGAAAATTGAGGTAAATGTTTATGTGAAATGTGTAAAGTGGAGCTATAAGTTGATGTGAAATGTGTAATGATAATATCTCTTTAATAAGTTGAATTTACGAAGCAACACATTTAAAAAAGGACGGAGGGAGTACAATTTGGTAAATGGAGTATATAAGATGTACAAATACTTATCCAAATTCATCACATATAACCAAAATTCTTATTGAGTTTTAATGTTCAAATCCTAAGTGAAAAAAGAAAAAAGAACAAGACTTAATTGTTTAAACCAACCAAATATTTAAGGGTATTTTAGTCATTTCAAGGCCTTAAATAACGCCGTTAGAGTAAAGTTAACGGGATGGGTGAATGTTGGTAATAGTTTGTAAAATGAGGGAGGTCAGTGTAATTATTAAAACTTCGGGGAGATCCCTGCATTAGTAAAAAACCTTAGGGGAGGTCAAGAAATTCACCCCAAGACTTAGTGATGAAAAATCTTTCAATTTGTCTTTATTTGTTTATTACTAGTACAATTTGTTTCTTTCTTTGTTTATTTGTCGGGGATTTGGTGTCCGGGCGGCCGGTAATGGCAAAGAATACAAGCAAAACCTACGATATTAACAGATATTGTCAAAGAAGTTAAGGGCAACCCTTAGGTCAGTCCGATTGGTTGGTGTATTTGCTTTCTACACAATTGACTTGTGGTTCAATTCTTCGGGTCATGCTGCAATAAAGTTATTTCTCGTGAATTCTGTAGTCATGTCGTGGATGTCCTGTCTTTGAGCAGAATGAGGAAGAAATTAATCGAGCTGTTCCTAAGCTGGCTCGGACACCCTGACCAAAATAGAAAGAAGTTAAGGGCTCGATTGTATAGAATTCAAGCAAGCTTTTGGATATAGTATTAAGGTTGCCGCTCGCGTAATCAAATGACCTGGTCTGGGACTTCCAAATTACCAAAGTATAAAACTATAAAAAGCTACTCCTATTTCCTCAATGATATTGGTTTGTTTTATTGATTAACAACATAGTACAAAGCTATTTCCCCAATGATATTGGTTTGTTTTATGGGTTAAGAAATTCAGGTATCGTAAAGTAATATTTAGAGTAAGGCCAGCATTATTTCTAGAAGCTTGAAAAGCTGGGCTAAAAGTTGAATATTTTCAAAAAAAGAAATTGGGTAAAAGTCATAAATTTTAATTTTTCTGATTTTTTTCGTCGAGATGAACCAATCATTCATAAAAATTGACGCTAAACTAACAACACAAATTTTATTTTATTTTTTGAATAAAGAAAAAACCAAAAAAACCAAGTTGTTGTGAAATTAATGGCTGCCAAAATCTTTAATGAAGGATGTCATAAATTCTTTAGCGAATTGATTTATGAACGGTAAACAAAGTTGTAATTAACAGTAGTGTAATAATCCGAAATTTTTAATAAAATTTAGGATTATTTAATTTTTCATTTTGATTACTTTAATTTCGTTATTTAATTTCTAATTGCACTTAGGACCCTTAATTTGTAATTACTACGGTTTATACC
>JAXBDA010005988.1:0-22276 GCA_036023075.1 Gaultheria prostrata | reverse complement strand
GGCTCCATCCTTGGTGGCGACTCAAAGAAAAACAACACAATAATGACAACTAAAAATCTTGTTCTAACAAAAATCACATTTAAAGCTCAACTTAGCAAGACAGATCAACCTCTCCTTATAAAAAGAACAAAACGAGCGATTAAGATTCAAACAAGTCACACAAAAAGCAATTTTTATGAACTTTTAGGAGTTATCCAGAGGTGTTACCGCCAAATTTAGGAATGAATTTTTAAAAATATTAAATATAATAATAATAAATATTTTTTTCCGTGAGGTCGGCTGACCCACTCTTAATACACTGGCGTGCCCAATGTTTATGAGATTCTAAATCCAATACATGTTTAATTCGGACCATAACAATTTGAGTGCCCTTTATAATTAATAATACAAACATATGGGGCGATGTACTCGCATTTTCAATGCACCAAATGCGCTTTACCGTGTAACGCATATATGAAACGTCTAAAAGTATTTTTAACGGTTTGAATATAAATATTAAATTAAATCCGGATCGTTGAAAATATATTTGGACAGCTGAACCCAGGGTCCATGTATTTTAGGCTCTTTTTTTTTTTTTTTTTTGAGCAAATGGTAAATATAGGTTCTAATTTTTTATGTCTTGCAAGGAATATATTTAAGCAAATACTCCTAGTAGACATATTTAGGTTCATGCACTTTTACTCCATGCACATTTATTGACATGATATTTCAGTTTTTATTTACTGATTTGGGTACACTTTCAACTGGTTTTTGTTAAGAATCAAAATCAACCTTGATTTCTTATTTTCTGTTGGACCAACCAAAAAAACACAAAGAATTAAAAAGATGAATCCAATTCCATTTTATATTTATGATAGTCGAGTCAAATTTCGAAAACATGAGTCACAAGTAATAATAACACACCATATCTTTGCACGAAAAACAAAACCTTTACTGCTGATTCGCTTTATTTAACACTATCTCCTAAAATATACGGATTACTTTCTACATTTGTTACATACCCAAATTACTCAACTTGTTATTTGTACTTAATACAAAAACACACCATATCTTTGCACGGAAAAAATGTTGAAATATTCTTTCTTTTTTCATTTAACGGCATGCAAACAAAACAAAACCTCTCTTAGTACTAATTTGCTTTATTTAACACTATCTCCTAAAATATACGGATTACTTTCTACATTTGTTACCCCAATTACTCAACCAAATGGACGGCCTAGATGCTTCAAGGAGTACCACGTGGTACCCCTCCCGGCACTGAAAAATTGCTAGAGAGTGGGAAGGTTATTACTATTTTGCTAAGTTAATTGGAGAAATTTCCATTTAAAGAGAAACGCGTTTTAAATGAAGGGGAGAGAAGGAAAATAAAAATATTCCATATATCTGCCCACAGAAAAAAGTAAATTCGTTTTATTTTCATTTATTGTAATAAACTAAGATTTTTTTTTATTCTACTACGAATCCAGACACCAATTCAATTTTGGAATAACTTTTTGTAGTAAGTAAAAATTGGGAATACTTTTATTTTCCTTACAATAAGTTTTTCTGTGGGCAGATATATGGAGTGTGAAAATAATGTTTCACAAATTAGGAATACTTTTATTTTCCTTCTCTCCCCTTCATTTAAAACGCATTTCTCTTTAAATGGAAATTTCTCCAACAAACTTAGCAAAATAGTAATAACCTTCCCATTCTCTCTCTCTCTCTCTCTAGCAATTTTTCAGTGCCGGGAGGGGTGCCACGTGGTACTCCTCGGCGCATCTAGGCCGTCCATTTGGTTTTGGACGGTTCGGATTTGGAGAGAAAAAAGGAGAAAGAAAGAGGAGAGAGAGTGAGATAGAAGATGTTTTAATCTCGGCCGTACAATACACTTTTGGAAGGAAAAAAATTTGTTCACCCTCACAAAAAGAGGGTGTGAGGCCGCCCTGATTGGTTGAAATGGTATGGGATCCACGGAATCAACACATATTTTGGTAAGCATGCCATCACTTTGTGTTGAAATCCACGCCATTTTTGGTGGACCTCATACCATTTCAACCAATGATAGTGAATGTTTGGTTCAACCTCTTTTGATGGGGTGAACGAATTTGTGAACAATTTTTTTTCCTATTTGGACGGTCCAGATACAATGTACAAATACCCGTAGGCTCGGTCAAGTGGTACCCATTCGGTACCCAAATTTTTTTCTCCTCTCTCTCTCTCTCTTTACTACCAGAAATCCACACCAAAACGAAACGTCACTGTGCTTCTCTCTCTCTCTGTCAAAGTAGGAGTTTTCTGTGTGTCTCTGGGCATTGGCCAGTGTTGGCAAGTGGTGGTGGTGGTCGTGTGATAACGTCATCGCCGAAGTGCTTTGCGGTGGTGGTGGTGGTATAGGCAATGGCGGTTCCTCCAGCGGTCGCCGCCGCACCGGCGTCACTTTACGTCGGCGACCTCCACCCTGACGTCACCGACGGTCAGGTATTCGACCACTTCTCGGAGTTTAAGAGCCTCGCCTCCGTTCGAGTCTGCCGCGACTCCTCCACCGGTCGCTCCCTCTGTTACGGTTACGTCAACTTCATTTCCCCCCTCGACGGTAACCGCTTTCTGCCTCATCTTGTCGCAATTTTCGATCATTTTTCTTCTGGTTAAAATTACAATTCACGACGATCCGATCGTCCTATTTTCTGAATAGCTGATAGATGTGCGCGTAAACCTTTTCAGACACGTGTTATTGCAAAAAATAAAATAAAAAACTAAGAGATGTGCTTCATGTGATTGTATACGCATTTTATCAACTTATGCATCTGATCATAATCGAAGAATAATTGATTGAATGTTTTGATCGTTTGTTACTTGTTTGCCTGGATTAGACCATCGGATTGGATCTCATGGGCGGCTTTACTAGTAATTCATTTAGGCCTCGTTTGATTCGTGGACTAAAACAGGTGGGATTGATAGTCCTGAATTATTTGTCCTGAGACTAATTTAGGGGTTCTACCCGCGTGTTCAAATAATGCACTAAAATTTTGCGGTTCTTTTAATTTAATCTGATTTTTCGTCGGTGTCTGCACTGGGTGATTCGTGCATAATAGCCAATGTAAATAAAAATCTACTTAAAATTTAAGAGTAAGTAGATAGTATTGGGGGACAAATTTTCGACAGTTTGGTATCTTGCCAACCAGAAAATTTTTCTTTCGGTGTTTCATTTTTTTTTTTTTCCTTCTTGTAATATTTTTTTATCTTTGATGAAATATTACTTTCTTTGCTGTTCAAAAAAAAAAAAGAAAAGAAAAAAGAAAAGATAGTATATGACAATAAAACAAAATAAATCAGGTTCTAATAGACTTTTAAGATGGAGTTCTGGATTACAAAAATTTTCTGTATGACTTTGTTACCACTAAACCAAAATTCTGGACCAACCGTGGGATTGGATTACAAATCTAATGAACACAACCTCCGGCATTTTAGTTCGAATTTTTTGCATTCAGTATTGAAAATCAGTCTAGTATGAAATTCTGCAAATTGCAGGGCATAGTATTTATAACTGCGACATTGAGGTATTAATAATCATGTTACTGTTAGTCCAGTGACATTATTCATCGTACGAGATTACATAGATCTCTTCACTTCTAGTCCGACCAAATAACCGGGCTTTGTATTGTGTGGAGCGTTCCATGTTACGATAGAAAATTTGGAAAATAATGGAGTAAGATGGATTTTTTTTTTTTTTTTTGTATTTCGAGTTCTTTTTTTTCTTCCCCTTTTTACTGTAGGAATTCCATGGCAATGAGGAATATTCTTGGCTGAAAAGAAAGTTACGGTTACTATGTATCTTTTTACTTTGTATGGACATGGATTCTGTTGATTTAGTATTGTTTTGGTTGTTGAATTGCAATTTGGATATTACTCTTCATAATGATTTCTTTCTTCTTCTAAATTCTGATTGGATAGCAATAAGCGCTATTGATGTGAAGAATCACTCTATGTTGAATGGAAAAGTGATAAGGGTTATGTGGTCGCATCGTGATTCTGATGCAAGGAAGAGTGGAATCGGAAATCTGTTTGTCAAGGTATAACTTTTTCGACCAAAAAAGATATCCTTAACTACTGATTTTTTTTTTCCCTTTTATTTTTAGGACATTTATCCTTCTTCTATTTTATTGTGATTTTTTCAATTGGTTATGAACGAAGTCAAATGGTTTTTGTACTGTTGTACCAGAATTTAGGTGAGTCTATTGACAACGCAAAGCTACAAGAAATGTTCCATGAATTTGGGAACATTTTGTCGTCCAAAGTAGTCGTGTCCGATGATGGAAAGAGCAAAGGATATGGCTTTGTCCAGTACGAGTCCGAGGAATCTGCAAATGCTGCCATTGAAAAACTTAATGGATCCAGTGTTGGAGGCAAGCAGATGTATGGAACTCCTTTTCTCTGTTGTACTCTCTTTTTAACATACTTTATTTGATGGTCATACCTTGTGTATGAATATTCATGCAACAAGTCATGTCAAGTCATGACTTACTCATGCCTAACTTATAGGTCAATCACTATTTATTTCACAGGTTTGTTGGTAAGTTCGTAAAAAAGAGTGATCGGATTTTACCCGGTACCGATCCTAAGTATACAAATCTCTACGTGAAGAATTTGGATACAGATGTGACAGAAGAAGTCCTTAAGGACAAGTTCACTGAATTTGGAAAAGTTCTTAGCTTGGTTATCTCAAAGGATGACAATGGGGACTCGAGAGGTTTTGGGTTTGTGAATTTTGAGAGTGCAGATGATGCCATGCGGGCTGTGGAAGCTATGAATGGGTCACAATTTGGTATTTAATGTTATGGTTTCTCATTATAATCAATTTTCTTGAGAGGTTACGAGTTCTTAGTTTTCCTTGGCATGTATTGAGCAGGCTCCAAGGTTCTCTATGTAGCAAGAGCACAAAAGAAAGCAGAGCGGGAGCAGATGTTGCGTCGTCAATTTGAGGAGAAACGGAAGGAGCAAATATTGAAATACCAAGTACCCTGTTGATCTGTTCTCTCCTTCGGAATATGAATCATTATCTGTTCTTTTGTTTTTGTGGAATTATTCTTTTTTACTTGTCAATGTAGGGTTCAAACGTCTATGTCAAGAATATCGAGGATGATGTGACTGATGACGAGTTGCGAGAACACTTCAGTCAGTGTGGCACAATCACCTCTGCGAAACTTATGCGAGACGAAAAAGGAATCAGCAGGGGTTTTGGGTTTGTCTGCTTCTCTACGCCTGAGGAGGCCTATAAAGCTGTAAATACTTTTCATGGTGAGATTATAAGCATATATATATGCCGTCAAATTAAAATGCTAACATTTCCCTGCCTGGTCGTGCAAATGGCTTGATATGTTTGGATCTGAAGAAGCCTTTATGCTAATATTTACCGGTCCATTGTCATAATCTTTGGTGTAATAAGATACCACATGCATTTGTTCTTTGAGGTGATATATTTGCATGATTCATTTAATGGCATTGGAAAACTACGTTGAATTGCTACTGTACCTAGTAAATTATGATCTGTAATTTGTTCAAGGGTGTCGCCTAGTTGCCCATCCCCGCTTTTTAACTTGTCAATATGAAAATAGAGTGATTAGCATACAAAAGAGAAAATGAAGGAAACGAAGAAGAACAAGTCCACCTCACATAGAGACCGCTATTGGTACTTGGAGATGAGAACTAATTGTAAGTCTTAACGATTGCGTACTTTGTCATTAAAGGTGTTAGGTTAGTTGGCGATTTCCGGATCATGACAAACTACATGAGTTTGTATTTGTCATATCTTTAATCAATAGCTGTATTCACCCCAATCTAGTCCTGTTTTTGCTCTTCATATCTTTAAAAGGTTTTATGAAAATGACGTTCTTTCACATGGTTTAAAGCTTAGAAGTAGTTTGGAAATGCATGTTATGCAGGATCCATCTCCAAAAATCTTACACTCGTTTTCTTGCAGGATACATGTTTCGCAAAAAACCACTATATGTGGCTATTGCTCTACGGAAAGATGAGAGGCAAGCCCAATTACAGCTTCAGTATGCGCAACATTTGGCTGGATTAGCTGGACCTTCAACTTTTATGCATGGGGGATATCCTCCCCTTTACTACGCAGCTCCTCCGTCTGTTGTTTCACATGTTTCTCCACGACCCGGGCTGATGTATCAGCCTTTGGCTTTGAGGCCAGGATGGAGGGCTAATGGCTTTGCTCCTCCTACCAGATCAGGTTTCCAACATTCCCCACTTCCCGTGGTTAGTACCGAACTACTCATTTCTCTGTTTGGTTGTAGGTTTTAGAATCAGTTTTGCAGATCACTTGCAGAAATTGTTTTCCTGGAACACCCTCACCAATTTTCATGGCTCATACATTTAAAAGTAGTCTTCGAGAATTTGACAGCATATTGTTCTTCTTTTTTTGGAAAGTCGGTTCTTTTCCAAAGAAACAAAAAAAAACAAAGTTTTAGCAACTGTCAACCACACACGTAGTTGGAAGTGTCATGCAAAAGTGATTCTCAAACCTGTAACCAAACAGAGCCTTAAAAACGGGGGAGTTCCCTTTCAATGACATATTGACATTGGTTCTGCTTCATTGATCTAATGCTGCTCAATTTGGTTATATTGTTGAGCCAATCAGCCAATGCAAGTGGATGATTAGGAAGAGTAGAGAAGTTTTGGCAATGTCAACTTCTTGTTTACCCACATATGTTTTCCATTTCAGACTCCTCGAAGACAACATAGGCAAAGTAGGGGAAGGATGAACGGGCATATGCTTCCACCGGGTGGTGGCCATGCTGCTTCCTACGTTCCATTCGTTCAACAACCTTCTCAGTCAGTGATCTCATCAAAAGACTCAAGCAATCAACAGGTCTTCTTTTTCTTCTGTCGATTTGATTTTTCACAATTCATGTCTTGCCCTGAAGCTCGAAAATATAGCTTGTTCCACTGTTTTACTGTCCATGCAGATTGAACCAATAGTATCCTTGTTTAATACAGAATTAGTGTAATTGACGAACTCAATCTGGGACTACTAGTCCTTGGATGTCCAAGGATCAAATGAGAAGACAGTCTATTGTTTTTTTATTTTCCAAATCACGTTTTCTGAACCAATAGTATCCTTGTTTAATTTTATGGATAAGTACGCATTAAAGCATCAATATTCAATGGACAATGGACCATACTTCATTTATCTTCTCAAAAAGTAACAACCGATTGAATGCCAACAAGGGAACAACTATTTTTGTACATCTATTTATATGCACATTTGGGTAGGCATGGAAATCACAACCACGTTCTGAACTTCAAGTTCTAATAATTGTGGTAAATTGTTTGCAGCAGACTGGGCAGGTAAGATACGTGCCAAATGGGCGAGTGCGTGAAATGAACAAAGGGTCTGGAATATCATCTTCCGTTCTTACCAATTCGGTTGGAACTGGTTCTGAGGGGTCAGAGATGTCAAGCAGCAAGCTTTCTGCCGCTCCCCCTGAGAAGCAGAAACAGATACTTGGGGAGCGACTCTACCCTCTCGTCCATAAACACAAGGTAATATTGGCCTACTAACACTCTTGGTGCTTCTGATACATTGCAAGAAAAATTCTGTGGTACAATTACCGATGAGTGTTTACATACGTAATAAGCTCTAGTTTCTTGTCAAAGTATCAAGCCTGAATCGGGCAGTCCAAGTTCAAAACTTATGTTTGACTTGCCTAATGTATTCGTTCTTTTGTTCTCTTTCAAGAAAATGTGGCTCAGGGAATTGCTCCGTCGTTAACATTTTTTGTTTTTTCTTGTTTTGTTGTAGCCTGATCTCGCTGCAAAGATAACAGGGATGATTTTGGAGATGGACAACGCGGAGCTTCTTCTGCTATTGGAGTCTCCAGAGTCGTTGGCTACAAAGGTGGATGAAGCCGTGAAGGTGCTCGAGCTCTCAAAGACAAAAGTTTCAGGCCAAGACCCCCTTCATTCAAACTACCTATCTGCTGAGGTGACAGTTAGTTAACCAGACAATTTTTGTCCGAGAATAATTTTTATTCTCTCTCACAATTCGATGGCGAGATTATGCTGCCCAGATCTTCATTGAGCAAGAATTTTTGACAGTTTACTTCAATGAACCATCAGCATCTCTGGCCACAAGATATTTTTCCATTTCAGATTACTTCAAAGCATGGGTCTTACTTATGCTGACATTTAATACATATTTAAGTAATTACAGGGATCTGACTTGATTGGTTCAGGAGTTGGGGTATTTATCTGAAAAGTGTCTTATGGATTTGAAAAAAAATGAGGTCTAGTTTCTGCTCAATCTACTTTTATCTCTTGAAATTGCGTGATACGTGTTTCGATTGTTCAATACATAGTCCTACTTACATTGTCTGAGACCTACGTGCATCGCGTATTCAAATATGTATTTCCGTAGCACCACTGTTGTAGCTTATTGCTGATTTAGTTTGGCACTACCTATTTTGATATTGACACTCATTTTTTTTGTTTCTATTAGTTGAAGTTACTAAACCACCCATGTACTTTATAATTACATTTATCTCTTGCTTTGTAATTACAAGGGTGGTTTAGTAACTTCACCTAATCGAGACAAAACAGGGAGTGCCAATATCAAAATAGGGAGTGCCAATATCAATTCCCTTTGTTTTTTAGTTGGTTCCTTTGAGTTATCAATTGAATTTGAGAGGGTTGTTTTTGGAAAGGGTCGGTTTTTTAATTGAATTGGGATCTTCTAAACCTAAATTCAACTCGCATAAGCTTAGTGGGGTCGGACACAAAATTTTCAATTTTACCTTATTTAAACGTCTAGCTTTCCTTTTTTTTTTTTTTGGTACATCGGAAAGTCCTCTAGCTTTCCTTAACTCGCATAAGCTTGTTCCTACTAACCTACTTAGAGTCAGAGGATATCACAATTACATCAAAATTTTCTCCAGGTTCATCTCCCTCTGAAATTGAGCTGACATCTAGTATAGGTACAGCCTTGTTAAAATCCTACGACGTATCCTAGAATTTGTATAGTCTTCTTAGGAAAACCGATGCATATCTCATCTTGTATCCTTTTTGTGTAGAAATTCTACGATACGATAGTGTATCTTACGATATATATATGTGTATCCTGATTCAGTACGTATCCTACATTTACTTAGCGGAAGAAATTTAGACATTATTAAAAGAAGTGGAACCTCAAACGCATTAATCTAAGTCGTTTGAGCGACATTCAGACCATTTAAGATGTCCAACCTCAATGTAAGGCTTGAATAGAAGAAAATCCATACTTCGATTGTGTTTTGGGAGAAAATTATTTGGGATTTTCTCTTCTGTCATTGACTAAGGTAGCAAGAAACCTCAATTTAATAAATTGTAGTTGGGAGACTTGAAATTTTGGAACTAAAAACTTGTTTGTTGGTGCTATTAGTTATAAATACTTGTTAATTATATATTAATTATCGTTAACGTATCTAACGATACACGATACGTAAACCCTGTATAAGGGGCACGACTAGGGAACTTTGGGTTGCTAGCCTATTCACTACCCTGTTTCTTAGTCTCATGTCATCACGTCTGGAATCCGTTAGTTCCACAACTTGCTAAACTATTCGTTCTTGGGTTCTGTTTCTGAATGATATGGGTATAACACTCTGATGTATATTAAGAGTCCCACGTAAATGATCGGAATCGTTCAATTTGTTTAAAACATGTTTTTAAGTGTTCTTGTAAAAATTCAGCTCGGTTAGACATCCGTAAATACTCGATCAATTTTTGTTCCCTTAATTTGCAGGAAAAAAATGACTATATTGATCGAGGCTTTACTGATGTTCGAATGCCCGGATTTTTTGTAGAGACCCATAAAACAATATTTTAAATAAATTGAACGGCTTCAATTGTAATATGGGTCCCTAAAATAAGTCCTACACGGGTGGTATACAGGAAAGTTTTGTACCCAGACTCCTTTGGTTTCTGTGTCCCTCTTAACAACCCCCAGGCATCGAGGGTCAATCCAGATGACCCTTGGAATTCCTTGAACCAAATTACTACTATTCACCATTCTTACAATAAACTAAACAATGCATTAATTAATTAATATTACTTCTTATTTACAATTCTTTATATTAGTAATTAAATGAGGCTCTGATACCAAATATAGGGTCACGTAATCAATCGATACCAAATTCCCCAAGGCCTCCATCACCTTGTTCGGTTGGTTTTTGGAATCCAGTTTTAAGACCTGAGTCTTGTTTGGTTTCCCCCAAATGATTTTCAGCCCCCATTAAAAAAAAAACTTCACTTGTCAGCTAGCAGCAAGAGAGAGAGAGAGAGAGAGAGAGAGATAAAAAAGGTGAAAAGTGGGGAGGGACCCACTAGTAGAGAGAACCCCAGTATTTTGAAACTCAACCTTGGAAACCTAAAAAAGTCTTGAAACTGGGTTTCAAAAATCCTACCGAACAAGGCCCATAAGTATTCATATTCAGAGCATTCCAAATCATATATTACAAGAAAATGGCGAAAGTGTTCAGGGTAGCTAAGTGACATGGCTCGACATAATTTACAGTAACATAAGTCAGACGGACACGGGGATGCTTCTGCACAGCAGCTACTGTGCACGCCAAAAACGGCATCGTTTTGATGCCAAAACGCAAAAAAAAAAAAAAAAAAGCCTAAAAGAGCCAAAACGACGTCGTTTTGGCTCTCCTGCAACGAAACCGCAACACGCTTCTCCCTACCACCGCGGCGGCCCTCCACCACCATGTCAA
Organism: Gaultheria prostrata; assembly: GCA_036023075.1. Classification (NCBI taxonomy): domain Eukaryota; kingdom Viridiplantae; phylum Streptophyta; class Magnoliopsida; order Ericales; family Ericaceae; genus Gaultheria; species Gaultheria prostrata. The sequence goes on along the minus strand of JAXBDA010005988.1, from coordinate 11,528 downwards.
ACGACTCAATCCTTCCAAACCGGCCCTTTCCTCCTACAAACTCGCACTCTTCCACTTTTGAAAAAGATTCTTCAGCCTTGTTTTGTTTTCGTCATTATTTTTCTTATGGGTTTGTGTTTCTATAAGTGAATCACCTAATAGAGTTATTAATTGGTTCATACTTGTTGATTTCTGTGTTGTTTGGGCATTGTATGTTGTAGAGTGAAGATCTGATGGTGGTTGAGAACTGTTACCGATGTCGTCGGATTCACCTCGTCACCGCCGTCGTTCTATGCCCCTGTTTGCCGTTAAGCTCAGATGCAAACCCACCTAAATTTCCAGCTAGCTTCGAGCATCCACCAATCGCTGGCAATCTAATGTAGTAGCCTATCTTCTGGTCGATCTGACCACTGGTCGCCTTCCCTTTTCTCCTCCTCGGTGGAGGGCGGCGGCGGTGGTAGTGAGAAGCGTTTTGGGGTTTTTTGGTGCAGGTACGTGCACAGCAGCTGCTGTGCGGGAGAAATTGTACACAACCCACAACCTTATTGTCTACTTTAACATGGAAAAATATCGACAACTCAATTGACTGACGGACCACCACATATGAAGGACAAATAGAGGACAATGAAAGTTTGAGAACGACAATACAATCAGCCACACCAAATTACCTTGACATCCGGGCAAAGTTTGGAATCAATCACGACGGGATCAATGTGTTTTTTAGGTGGATGGAGAACTTATTAGGCTGAGTTCACCAATTATGTAGTGGTTGACCTAAAAAGTCGTATTCCTGCCATACTAGAATGCCTATTATCTAGTGCGTTAAGCTTCGCCAGAAGCAAGCAAGACGAGTCTGCTCGTAGACCGTTCCATACTTGACTTACGAGCTCATGTAGTACCCGCCCTCTCTCGTCAAGGGCTTATGAAATATCCCAAGATTGACCATTATAATGCTCTTATTTTTTTGAAAAAAGAAGAAGATATTCATGACCTGCTAAAAGTATGAACGCACATTAATAAATATGTCCCACTACATGTAACACGTTATCCAACATCGGAAGTCTATATGGGTGATCATGATTATTATTATCATAAGGAACCATGTAAGCAGACACCATGTGAATGAATCATATTATTATTAGCATGTATCAGCTGAATAAGAAATTCACGCTTTAAAATATATTGCCATGGTCTGGGATAATTCAACAAACATAGCCTCTGTAACTAAACTAATTTCGTATCTTGCAATTTATCTACGCTGTTAACTTAGATTCACATTTTCTAGCATTAAAACAAGTAACGACATTTCATTTTAACATAGTATTTAGCAAATGCATGTAACCAAGGTACGCGTAATTTCGGCAAGTGAAACAACTGGAAAGGGTAGGGGATTGTTGAGAAAATTTTGGATGCAAATAGGGTACCACGCGGTGTTCTTTGGCACATCCGGGCCGTCCAAAAGTGTATTGGATGATCCGAATTTGGTGAGAGTGTTTGGCAGGGGCGGACGCAGGATTTATCATCAGCGGGGTCAAGACTTTACAGCATATACTCCCTTCGTCCCATTTTGATGGTCCCCTCAGAAAGTACATTAATTTTTTACATAGAAATTAAAGTACTTTTCGCACTTGATTTTTCGAGTTTCTTTGTATCAAATTAAAGATTTCAATTACAAATTAAAGATCTCGATTAATTCTTTAATTTGGTGAGAAAAAATTAAAAAATTATAAACGGAAGTAGTTTATTTTTTTCCCCTGAAGTTTTAAAATACGGTATTATCATTATTGGACAGATAGAGTACATTAGAATAATAAACCAAAAGGATCTATTCAATTTATACAAGCAAAAAGTGGTATGTCATGTTACTTAGGGCAAAGAGTGAGAGAATGAAACATAAAGTGAGATTCAGTGAACTATTTGGGCAAGGTTGTAAATATTTCATGTTACTCAGGGCAAGATCTAGAAAATAGAGTATATGATCTTGGGATAAAAATAACCAAAAATATATGTATAAGTATGTAGGAAATTTTAATCCAGTGGGGTCAGTTCACCCCCTTGCCTCTACATAGGCCTGCCCAGTGTTGGTCCTGATGTTTGGGTAGCCCAAGCCCGACCATAGCTTGGTTGCCCTCTTAAAAAAAGTCATAAAAAATTTAAAAATATACATTTTACAAAAAATTAAAAAAAATTCATGAGTTATTTTTGAGACCCAAAGCAAACTCCTCATATTAGGCTCTCTACATCTTCAAGAGTCCTTTTAAAAAATTATAAAAATTCAAACTAAAGGGATACAATTATAAAAGATAAACGCAAAAAGAATATAAGAGTTTTTTTTTTTTTTGAAGAAATAAGAAATTATTCTCATATTTTAACTATGATTTGTGTGAAAAACTAATAAATCTTGTTAGCTTGTTCGATTTGTTTTTAATTTTTCACCATCGGGATAAAAATTTCTAATCAGTTGTTAAAAGAACGTATCACTCGTACATTATTGTTGTATTTGTTAAATGTAAAATTTCTAACAAAGTAATTGCATAAGGTGATTTTTGTAATATTATGGATTGAAAGAAAAAAAATAAAAAGTCTAGAACCACACGCAAATGCACATACATGATACAAACACATATAAATCTGCGGGGCTCACATAGAACACAACCAGATTTTAAGGTTTCATAAATTTATTGGAATGTTTTTATATTTGAGTGTGCATTTTGAGTGTAGTTCTAGACTTTTTGAACATCAGAAATTTCATTGCATCAAGCCGAAAGGCACATACAAGAGATAACACAAAGTCGGAAAGAGCTAAAACTACTAACACAAGGACACGAGCACTATAGGCTCAAAGAGTCGTTACTGCATTTAGCATGAGCAGATCATTCAGAGGGTAAAACAGACCGGCGAGCCCAGCTTGGAGTCCGTCTGAGTATATCAGTAGAAGAGCTGCCCTAGCTCAATCCATTAAAAAAAAATAGCCCTGAGCCCGTTGATTATAATAAAAAATAAAAGAAGAAGAAGGGTAAAGAGAGAGAGAAGCGCCAAAAATCGGAAAATGCCACCCCAGGGAATCGAACACTAGACACCCAAGAGAGCGGCATCACGTGGATGCCATCAGACCCAGCAGGCACTTTGAATTGCCATTGAAAACTTTTTGTTATTTATACTTAACGTACGAAATTGTTTTTTGAGTTGCCCAAGCCCATGAGCTTGCGGGGGTTACCCATGAGCCCGCCCTGAAAACAGGAGAAAAGAAGAGGAGAGAGAGTTTTATCCGGACGGTCCAATATACTTATGAACGGTTCGGATGTGGCAAAGGAGCAACACGTCAGATTCTACCCTCTGGGCACCCAAAATTTTCTCGGGTTTGAGAAGTATAGTAAATTGAAAATGAGGAGCAAAGTGATACCAGGCACAGGCAGGGGTGCAAAGTGCAGTTTATCCCTAGAAATAAAACCCAATCAATGACTCCGATTCGAACCATTGAACAACGAACCGCCCTCTTACATCACCCGCTGCTTTAAATTATTCGTCAAGAACGAAAAACCTACTGATGACTGCTCTTCCATCCATTCGCTAAAACATGGGGAAGCATGGAAGCAGCAAGAGCAAGGGAGAATCCTCGTCTTCACGTAAGAGAAGAAGAAGAAGATCAGACGACGACGACTCGGACTCCGACCCAGTATCCGCATCCGACTCGGACCAGGACTCGCCGCCGCAGCGCAGCAGGAGCAGCCACCGGAGCCGACGGCGCCGTGATTCGGATGAATCCGATGATAGTGATGATGACAGGAGGAGGAAGAGATCGTCGTCCAAGAAGATTACGGATGAGGAGGTTGCTGAATACATGGCAAAGAAAGCTCAGAAGCAGGTATTCCGTTTGTACGATTGAAAGAGTGAGATAAGAAAGGGGAGGAGCCAATCCAAAATACTACTTCAATTTTTTTATTTTACTTTTCTCTCCATTTCTCATGAAAATGCTCTATTCAAATGAGTGATTTCGCAAGAAACTCCAACCCTTTCTTTTCTTTTCTCCTCAAATTCCTCGATCCAAAGGGAGGGTTTTTAGGGTTTTTGTTATGGTTGTGTTGAAGGGCGGTTAATGTTTGGTGCTCTTTTAGGCACTTAAAGTCGCGAAGAAATTGAAGGTGGAGTCTGGATATGCAAACGATTCCAACCCCTTTGGTGATTCAAATCTAAATGAAAGGTAAGGCTTTTACTTTGGCTTGTATGTCTATGTATATTCATCTATATATGGAACCCGTGCATAATATCAAGTAATGCGCACTGTGGAATGGTGGAGATTTTAATCTGAAGAAAAGGTTTTTAACTTTATCTGAGTGTAGTTTTATTTTTTTTGGCGAGAGTTGTTAATTCTACTGTGGATTTTAGTTGATGCTGTTGATGTTTCCTGGAAATTCAGGACATATTTTTGAATTTGACATGTGCGAGTAGTCTATAATGTACCGAAAGGAGTGAGATTGGATAAGTTGCTTTATAAGTAGCATTATACAAATTGGAAAGTAAAAAAAAAAATAGTTTGTAGTTGGATTATGAGAGTACTGTTTACCCTTGAGCCACATCAGAAGCAGTTGTTTGATGCAGATTATATTTAGTTGAAGATGATAGAGAATGTCACAAGATATAAATAATTATGCATGACAACTGAGAAGTCTAATAGCTGACATTTGTTTAGTTGTTGTGTTCTAAGGTAATTTGATGTAAAATTTTAGGGTTCAAAATGTTGAATGGAATGAGTACGGGTGGTAGACAAACGTTCAATATTTACAAAAAGGGGCAGCATATAGTTCGTTCTGTATTTCAATGGCTTGTAGCTTCTCCAATGGACTTTTATTTGGCTTTCCATCACAATGCCTAGCATGAAGTTTCAAAATTTAGGGATCCAACTCTGTTATTTGGGGCTCCATCTGTAACTATGCTAGCTCAAGGTTTACTAGGTAAAAGTTTTCAAGACTATTTCTCCCCAACTCGCTTTATAGGGCCCCATAAAAGCAATTTTTTCCTTTTGTGAAAAGGTTAGATTAAATAGCATCTCAGCATGAGAGCAACAATCCTATGATATAGTGATGGGACATGTTGCTATGTTATAGCAATAGCTCACCAAATACCTTGTCAACCATTGAAGATGCTGATTTTTTTTTTTATATTATAGATATATGGAGGAGGAAAAGCAAGTAAGAGTGATAAACCTCTTTTAGAAGCCTTAGGTTTCACCCCTACCCTTTGACTGCATTATAAGATACAAGGGACTCATAACTTGCAAGAAAAGCTCTGTCGAAGTTGTGATTGAGAAAGTTTTATGTCCATATCATCAATTAGCAATCCTAACCTAGTAGGATTTGAATTTTCAACTAAAATATAATGAGTTTGGTTACTACTTGCTAAAATCCAGAAACCAAATAGCATAGGTAAAGACTCAATGACACAACTAAAGATTAATGGATGATTATAGGATTTTTGCGCCCCCCACCCACCCACACGCCACCTTCCGATATTAGTTACAAACTTTTAATATTCTTTACTATATTTCAAATGGTTTGTTAACACATGGACAAGGAAATAACCTTTTCGTTGTATTTTACCATCTGAATAGATCAATTGTCATATATTTCTTCTATTGTATGGATAACTGTTGATATATATAGAGTACAAAATGAGGTTTTTATTTTACTGCCTTAAAAAAAGGAAAAAAAGAGAGGGAAGTCTCAAGTAAATGTCCTTTCCACCTTCCTGCCATTGAAAATCCTAACTCCTTCCATAGGCTGAATTTCCTATCTAGTGATTGGATAAACAAGAGATGAAGAGGCATTGCTATGTTGTATTCTGCTATTTGGATGAATTGATAGTTTAAAATGTCGGGTTTGCAGATTTGTTTGGCGAAAGAAGATTGAGAAAGATATTTCTCAAGGTGTGCCACTTGAGACGTTTTCAATGAAATCTGAGAAGAAAAGGACGAGAGAAAGGATGGTATGTACTCTCAGGACAAATATGTTGTGTTTTATTTTTCTTTGTTGTCAAATTTTTCTTGTTCTACACATGGACCATATCCAAGGATATGCATATAAAATTGAAATTTGAGAACTCGCAAAAAGGAATGAATTGCCAAAAAACAAAGTGACGTCAAAATGTTGTGATATAAAACATATGATCCCATCAAGGGGGTTTAAAGGCTTCTTCTTGGCTCACCTCGAAGGAAGTGGTTAAGCATGTTGGAGGTCTGCTCAAGGTGAGCACCCATTATTACCTTCATAATTTTTGCTTTGGCCGGGCTTTCATTGCATTTCTATCTTAAAGGCTGAAGTTGTGGCATTGAGCCGTTCATGCCTTGTGGATTTCCACCTTAACTTCCAAAACAAATGGATAAATATTCATACATAGTTTCAGTCATTTTAATTGGGACCGCCCCTTGGGCTCTCTTCTAGTACAGGCTTTGCTTTAAGAAATGATTTTAAAATCTTTGTGTGCATGTCTCATGCATACATTGTTCTATTGGTTTCTTTGGATTTTAGTCTGAAAATGATCATTGTCCTTAGTTATTCCAGTATACTTTATGGGATTTATTGAATCGGTTGAAAACCTAATTAGAGAAAATAGAAGAAGAAGAATGAGAGAAAAAGAAAGAGAGAAGAAGAAACTGTTTTCTCTTTCATGAAAAGACAATGATCTCTGTGTATTTCTCACTACGGAGATTACGAGGCAAATCCAAGCTTTATACTAAAACACTCTTAACAAATAAGCCGCTGTTAACAAACTAAATCTGTTGATGATAACAGAAAATGCCTAACTGCTGAGTTGGCGTGGGTATCAGTTGAGTTGAGAGAGGTGGCCTTAATGTACTTAACTTTTGTTGAACCATTTTTACAAGTCAATTCAATGGTGGGGTGGCATAGATTGGTTAAGTGCCTATATCGAGAAAGAATGCTTGTCTGGTTGAACTATCGTGTCTCGTTCCCTCAGTAAAGTTCTATTTCTAGAGAACTTTCATTTGGAGGTCCAAGGGGGGGGGGGGGGGGGATGAGTTTGAACAAGCGGCAATAGTCTAGTGTTTTGTTCACATGGTATAAAGAGGGTTGCATGAGTTGGAGAGCTTTCCATATACAAGCTGGGCACAAGTTGGCCCATTTTGGGCTTGTTTGGGCCTGTGAAAATGGACTTATAGCGAAATTCTTTTAAACATCTTCATGACATTCTGTTAACTTAGTCAAAGTCAAATGGCATTCATATTCACTAAAGAGGGAAAAGGATATGGTGTGCAATAATTGGTTGATGTAGCTTTGACTAGGTTGTCATTTTGTGATATTGCTTACGTTCATTTTTACACAATATTGCAGTCCGAGATTGAAAAAGTGAAAAAGAGAAGAGAGGAAAGGGCTATTGAGAAAGCACAGCATGAGGAGGAAATGGTATGCCTGGATTGCCTTTTATGTACTGCTATATTTGTTGAAATGGTTGTGGGAAGAAAGTAGTTGGTAATTTCTGAGCGGAAAGTTAAATTGAAGTTAATTTTTGAGCATGTACTGTGGCGAGTTCAAGCATACTTTGAAGTAGCATAACTCTCTTTTTTTCAGGCATTATTGGCCAGAGAACGTGCTCGGGCAGAGTTCCAAGACTGGGAAAAAAAAGAAGAAGAGGTACATCACTGTAATGATCTCAGCATCATAGTCCTTTGTCATATTTCTCATGATTTAAAACATGATTCCCTTCTTATGGTTGAATAAGTGTCTGTCCTTTTTTGAACAGAATAAGTATCTGTAGTGTCCCTTCTGTTCTGTATATGCCGAGTTTCTAATATCTTTCATGTGCAGTTTCACTTTGATCAAAGCAAATTTAGGTCAGAGATTCGTTTGAGAGAAGGGCGTACAAAGCCGATTGACGTTCTTTCCAAGCAGCTAAATCCTTCAGATGATTTTGATATAGAAATTAACGAACCTTACATGGTTTTCAAGGTAAAATCCGGCGCAGATTGTAAAGTTTTTTTGTTTTGACCAATGCAATGTGTTTCCACCTCTCTCTATTTTCCTTTTCCTTTCTATTTGTGGTTTCACGCTTTAACTTGTAAGATGTACATGGATAGGACTGATTGAGGAAAGATAGATGTGGAAAAGGTTCATGCTTATACCCATATTAGGATTTAGGTGTAAGATAAATAAACGTTAGTTCCCACTTCGAATGGTGTGACTTCAGCTCCTCACCTCAAACAAATTGAGATCACTTCATGGTTGGGGGTTGAACTCCCCACAACCTAACACTGGCAGTATACTGTGGCAACTGTTGGGCTACAAAAAAGATGATGAACAAAAAAATCAATGGTAATAAGTGGAGAAAGATAGAGAGAGAAATTAAAGTAATGAGAAAGGGGTAATGAGTGGATAGAGAAATGTGAGTAATGATTAGAGAGAGGATTAATAAGTGGAGAGAGAAGAAAAGTATTCCAAAACTATTTCTGGAAAAATTTCCAAAATTAGCAACCAAACAAGGTGAATGAATTTAAGAATGAACTAAAAAAATTGGAACCTGATATGCTTTATGGAAAAGTTATGTTGATCAGTCGTTCGTTTTATTGACACGAAATCTATGGAAATGTTTACTTGTGAGTTGGATTGCGGTTATGAAATGAAACTCGGGTGTTTTGGGTGATGGGATTAAATAACCTGTCTTTGATCTTGAGTTTGAACTTCTTTTCCAAATCATACTCGGAAAAGTAATATTGTCTTGCAAGTTTTGACAAGGTTTCTTCCGGTGGGACTAGAGAAAATTATGCCTTCACCACTTACTTCAGGATTAGACTGTCATTTGTCATCTGTGGTGCTTTTGCATTCTTTCCCTCTTCTTTTCTGATATTTTGTGGGAACACTTGATTGTAATTGAGGAGTATTTTTATTGGCTTGAAAAGTCATGATCGTATTTTTGGACTGCCCTCTCTAGGTGGTGAATTTCTTTGGCTTTCTTCAGTTCAATGAAAAATTGCTTTTTCCATCTCAATTAAGTAAAATGATGAAAGTATGGATGACTTATTGAGTATCAGCTATGCATATTGTAAATAGTCTATAGGTAGCATTTTGTTTTTGTTTGTGCATTTTTGGTTAGTAGTTTGAGTATTGTCTTTGTTACTTTCCACTCATTGTTTTGTTGTCTGCGATGCAGGGTTTGACTGTAAGAGAAATGGAAGAACTTCGTGAGGACATAAAAATGCATCTGGATTTAGATAGGGCTACTCCTACACATATCGAGTATTGGGAGGTATTCTGTTCATTTCTCCTCAATGTTTTTGTGTTACTTTTAACCTATCCGTATTTTTATCTCCTGTATGCAATACTTCTACATGCATATTTTAGCTACTGTTGCTATATATTCTTGATGTTTTTCTAAGGTGTTGATTTGGTTCTAAAAAGTGTCAAATTTTCTAAAATATATGCTTTCACGTACTGCATAAAATCTGTAGTTTTCAATTTGGACTTGTGAGGCTCGGACGTCGTAGGTGTGATGCGTGTATGAAAGAGAGTGATGGGATCCCCCATCCTGGAAACTGTGAAGTTGCTTGCCTTATTGAGTATTATACTGGTGATTAAGGTTGTTGGAGGAAATTATTTCAGAAAGTGGATTTATGTTTGTATCTTATAGGAGGAAAAAAAAAGATGATCCTCTGGAGTGCAATTCTGGTGGAAATTCATCAGTGGAAGATTTTGCACTGAGGATCTCAAATTTTCTGTGACAATTGAAGAGTTTTTCTTCATCGTGCGTGTAGTGTGTATCATGTGTGTAGTGTGTACTGAGACATTTTTACCATGAGACTTATTGAAAGAAGTTATATTCGTGTTTAAAGAAAGCATAGCTTTGTGTTTGTTTTCCCTGCTCAGAGTTTTATCTTATCAAGTGGGGTGTTATGCCAGGACAATTCTTGTCACCTAATTGTGTTCGTTTTCTTTCTTGCATTGGTGGCACAGGTGTCTTAAATTCCTGTAGTTTATTGGTTTTCTAAGTTGATTTCCGATCTTATCAACACATTATCGTGCCTGCACGCAACCATATACATGGGTTCCACCTGTCAAATCTGAGCTCAATGTCTTTTTCCGATTAACTTCTAAAAAATGTTATGCTTATGAACTTGAACAGGCACTTTTGATGGTTTGTGATTGGGAACTAGCGGAAGCTCGAAAAAAAGATGCACTAGATCGAGCTCGAGTGCGTGGAGAACAACCACCTCCTGAGTTGCTTGCTGAAGAAAGGGGGTTGCATTCAAATATTGAGGCTGATGTTAAGACTGTCTTGCAAGGAAAAAGTTATGCTGAATTAGAAGTGCTACAGTCAGAGATTGAGTCACGAATGCGTTCCGGCACAGCCAAAGTAGTCGAGTACTGGGAAGCTCTTCTTAAACGGCTTCACATTTATAAGGCGAAGGTACATTGAAGTGTTTTTGGCATGGATTTATTTGGTGGATTACAGATTATAGATTCTCGAATTGTGGACTGTATGGTATGGACTCTCAGAGGAGACTTTCGAGTGTCATTCTCAAATTCTTTTTTCCATAAGCAAGAATCCAAAAACTTTTCGTGATGAGATTTTATATTATGGAGTTAAAAAGACGAACTTGCCCCTACTTAGCCACCATCTCAAAACTCTCCCAGTATTAAAATGCCAAATCTATAATGTGTATGAACTAAAATCACCTTGAGAAATCTCTGCCAAGAAAGTTACGAGTTTGATTAACAAAGCTTAATTGCTGCAATAACAGGCTTGTTTGAGGGAGATTCACACTAAAATGTTGAGGAAGCATTTGGAACGGCTTGAGCATCCATTGGTAGGTGAAGATAACTTGGAACCGGAGCAGGGTTTGAGTCCTGAAGAAGAAGAAGAGACTATCCCTGATGCGAAGGGTACAGATCACTGCCATTTCTCATACATTTGTTTTTGAGATAGTCGGATCTAGGAATATTTGGCTAATAGTCGTGCTACATTTTTAGATGCTCAAGCTGTCTCTCCCGAACCCATACTGGAAGAAGAGGCATCTGAGGCTGCAGAAGAGGCTGGATCTTATTCACCGCAGATGTTGCATGGTGATGAAAATGAAGAAGCAATCGACCCGGAAGAGGACAAGGCTATATTGGTAAATTTTCTTTATGTTGTCACTTATTATTTGTTTTTTGGTGTTCTTGTATACAGATTTGAAAGATACATATGTTCGATAACAGGAACTGAAACGCAAAGCTGTGTTGGATGAACAACAAAGACGGATCCAAGAAGCAATGGCTTCGAGGCCAGCACCACAAGATAACTTGGAGATGAAGGCCATAAAAGCAATGGGAGCCATGGAGGAAGGTGATGCTGTTTTTGGCTCGAGTGATGAAGTGAACCTCGATTCACAGGTATCTTGGCTTTTAGCCTTTTACATATGCCTGTGTAGGGCTGTAACCGAGCCGAACCCTTCGAGGTTCGGGATCAGTTCGTTAAGGTATGAGTTCGGCTCGGGTTCGATTCGAGCCTAGACATGTGAGCTCGAGTTCGGCTCGTGAAAAAATTTCAAAGCTCGGGCTCGG